>ONZH01018622.1:0-23890 GCA_900303285.1 Rhinella marina | reverse complement strand
TGTATTTTCATGATTATGACAATTGTAGATTCACACTGAAGGCATCAAAACTATGAATTAACACATGTGGAATTATATACTTAACAAAAAAGTGTGAAACAACTGAAAATATGTCTTATATTCTAGGTTCTTCAAAGTAGCCACCTTTTGCTTTGATTACTGCTTTGCACACTCTTGGCATTCTCTTGATGAGCTTCAAGAGGTAGTCACCTGAAATGGTTTTCACTTCACAGGTGTGCCCTGTCAGGTCTAATAAGTGGGATTTCTTGCCTTATAAATGGGGCTGAGACCATGAGTTGTGTTGGGCAGAAGTCAGGTGGATACACAGCTGATAGTCCTACTGAATAGACTGTTAGAATTTGTATTATGGCAAGAAAAAAGCAGCTAAGTAAAGAAAAACGAGTGGCCATCATTACTTTAAGAAATGAAGGTCAGTCAGTCCGAAAAATTGGGAAAACTTTGAAAGTGTCCCCAAGTGCAGTCGCAAAAACCATCAAGCGCTACAAAGAAACTGGCTGACATGAGGACCGCCCCAGGAAAGGAAGACCAAGAGTCACCTCTGCTGCGGAGGATAAGTTCATCCGAGTCACCAGCCTCAGAAATGGCAGGTTAACAGCAGCTCAGATTAGAGACCAGGTCAATGCCACACAGAGTTCTAGCAGCAGACACATCTCTACAACAACTGGTAAGAGGAGACTGTGTGCAGCAGGCCTTCATGGTGGAAACCACTGCTAAGGAGAACACAAGGAATGGACATTAGACCAGTGGAAATCTGTGCTTTGTTCTGATGAGTCCAAATTTGAGATCTTTGGTTCCAACCACCGTGTCTTTGTGCGACACAGAAAAGGTGAAGGGATGGACTCTACATGCCTGGTTCCCACCGTGAAGCATGGAGGAGGAGGTGTGATGGTGTGGGAGGGCTTTGCTGGTGACACTGTTGGGGATTTATACTGAACCAGCATGGCTACCACAGCATCTTGCAGCGGCATGCTATTCCATCCGGTTTGCGTTTAGTTGGACCATCATTTATTTATCAACAGGACAATGACCCCAAACACACCTCCAGGCTGTGTAAGGGCTATTTGACCAAGAAGGAGAGTGATGGGGTGCTACACCAGATGACCTGGCCTCCACAGTCACCAGACCTGAACCCAATCCAGATGGTTTGAGGTGAGCTGGACCGCAGAGTGAAGACAAAAGGGCCAACAAGTGTTAAGCATCTCTAGGAACTCCTTCAAGACTGTTGGAATACCATTTCAGGTGACTACCTCTTGAAGCTCATCAAGAGAATGCCAAGAGTGTGCAAAGCAGTAATCAAAGCAAAAGGTGGCTACTTTGAAGAACCTAGAATATAAGACATATTTTCAGTTGTTTCACACTTTTTTGTTAAGTATATAATTTCACATGTGTTAATTCATAGTTTTGATGCCTTCAGTGTGAATCTACAATTATCATAGTCATGAAAATACAGAAAACTCTTTGAATGAGAAGGTGTGTCCAAACTTTTGGTCTGTACTGTATATATATATACACACACATATCTATATGTATGTGTATATATATATATATATATATATATATATATATATACTTTTTTTTGAGGAAATATGTTGGTGATAATATTTATTGTATTTTTACCCTATAGATACCCACCAAAAGAGGTGGAAAAATTGTATGGGTCTTATAGAGCGACTGATAATGATGAGTGTTGAGCGAACTTGTGGTTTGGCGTATAAGGTTAGGGTTGCATTATGGATTCCGCTACCACGGATCATAAGTTATAGTCCGTGGTAGCGGAATCCATAGCAGAATTCTTAGGTAACCCCAAACTTGTATGCTGAACTTGAAAACAGAAGTTCACTGAACACCACTAATGATCGCTTCCATTATGGAAGAGGTCATCAGTATGCAGGAGGTTCGGGGAGCAATGAGTCTAGCGTTCCGCTAGCTGTACTCGCCTCTCCTTGGTCTTCTTCGGGAGATGTCCATACACAGTGCAGCACAGACCGGAAAAAAACCAGGGAGTGTAGAGCAGGAGAGGTAAGTTTATTTTATTTTTTTAATGTTTGATCTTTGGCTTTGGGGGTGGTCTGATTGTGGCGTCTGCTAAGGATTGGGGTTCTAATTTGTGGGGTCTGATCTGAGTAGGGTTACCCCCCGGCCGGCCAAGCTGGTAATTTAATGCCAGTGCCAATAATAATTGCCGGTATTCCTATAAGGCCTGTTACTAATGAAGCTTCCATTGTGGAGCGCTCATTAGTACAGCCATTAACTCCCCCCTCCCCCACTTGTGTTAAGAAATAAAAAAGAAAAGCACTCACCTCATCCATTTGATCTTGCCACAGTGAACGCTCGCTGCTCACTGGATGTGCAGGACAGGACCTGCGAGACACCATCACACTGGAGTGCTGGTCCTATCCTGAGCTTCCAGTGATCAGCGAGTGTTCACCACTGAGCGAGCAAATGGAGGAGGTGAGTTCACAGAGAAGAGAAGAAGGCATTAGTGATTTTGGGGGGGCACTAATGGGGGGCATTAATATTACTGAGGGCACTAATGGAGATATTATTAATTCTAGGAGCACTAATGGAGACATTACGATTACTGGGGCACTAATGGGAACATTATTAATTCTGGGGGGCACTAATGGAGGCATTACTATTACTGGGAGCACTATTAATACTGGGAGCCGCATTATGACCCTGTGTTAAGCCACGTCTCCCCCATAACAGTGTCATCCACAGATCCCTCATAACAGTGTCATCCACAGATCCCCCATAACAGTGTGTATTCCACAGATCCCCCATAACAGTGTCGTCCACAGATCCCCCATAACAGTGTCATCCACAGATCCCCCATAACAGTGTCATCCACAGATCCCTCATAACAGTGTCATCCACAGATCCTCATAACAGTGTCATCCACAGATCCCCCCATAACAGTGTCATCCACAGATCCCTCATAACAGTGTCATCCACAGATCCCCCATAACAGTGTGTATTCCACAGATCCCCATAACAGTGTGTATTCCACAGATCCCCCATAACAGTGTGGTATTCCACAGATCCCCCATAACAGTGTCATCCACAGATCCCCCATAACAGTGTGTCTTCCTCAGACCCCCATAATACTGTGTCATCCACAAATCCCCCATAACAGTGTATAGTCCACAGAACCCCATAACAGTGTTAATCCACAGATCCCCATAACAGTGTCACCACAGATCCCCCATAACAGTGTGTATTCCACAGATCCCCCATAACAGTGTATATCCACAGATCCCCCATAACAGTGTGTATTCACAGAATCCCCCATACATGTCATCCACAGATCCCATAACAGTGTGTATTCCACAGATCCCCATAACAGGTCTCCACAGATCCCCATAACAGTTGTGTATTCCCCACAGATCCCCCATAACAGTGTGTATTCCACAGATCCCCCATAACAGTGTCATCCACAGATCCCCCTAGACCCCATAAGTGTCATCCACAGTACCCCCATAAAGTGCGTCATTCCCCCGTGTGTATTCAATCCCCCATAACAGCGTATAGTCCACAGATCCCCCATAACAGTGTCATCCACAGATGCCCATAACAGTTGTCATCCACAGATCCACATGTCTTCCTCAGACATCTCAGACAGATCCCCCATAACAGTGTGTCCTCAGACCCCCATAAGTGAGTGCGTCATCCACAGATCCCCATAACAGTGTGTCATCCACAGATCCCCCATAACAGCGTATAGTCCACAGATCCCCATAACAGTGTCATCCACAGATGCCCCATAACAGTGTGTCATCCACAGATCCCCCATAACAGTGTGTCTTCCTCAGAACCCCATAACAGTGTCATCCACAGATCCCCCATAACAGTGTCATCCACAGTACCTCCATAGACTAGAGTAGCCAATGGCCTGCCTGCTGCTGCAGATGCTGCTAAAGAAAAAGGTAAGTATATGGTGTTTATTTTTTTTACTTTCTGTGAGTGGCACAATTTGGGCATATTACTGGGACGCAACATATTACTGGGGGGGGCACAATGTGGGCATATTACTGGGGGCACAATGCGGGCATATTATAGGGGGGCACAATATGGGCATATTATAGGGGGACACAGCTGGCCACATTACTGGGGGCACACAGCTGGCCATATTACTGGGGGCACATAACTGGCCATATTACTGGGGGCACAGCTGGTAATATTACTGAGGGCACAATGTGGGCATATTACTGGGGGCACAGCTGGTCATATTACTGGGGGCACATAACTGGGCATATTACTGGGAGCACAGCTGGGCATATTACTGGGGGCACATAACTGAGGAATATTTACTATGTGGAGCAGTAAGGGGACTGGGTGGGATTAGGTGTATAGTTATGTTTTGGGCGGAGTTAGAGGCGTGGCCTAGTGCTGAAATAAATTTGCCATAAATGTGTCCCTCTTTGATCATTTACAAAGTTGGAAGGTATGAAGATGATGTGGCAGTTTACAATTAGCTGCTGTGGGTGCAACTGATGTCTGTGCCTATAAAGTCCTGTCAGACTTCTGGTCCGATATTTCAGGATTTGGGGCCCCACTTTCAATTTTGCCCAGGGCCACACTTTGTCTAAAACTTGCCCTGCTGGGTAGGCACACAGATTCAGCATGTATTACTGGGGGGCACACAGATCCAGCATGTATTACTGGGGGGCACACACAGATCCAGCATGTATTACTGGGTAGGCACACAGATCCAGCATGTATTACTGGGGGGCACACACAGTTCCAGCATGTATTACTGGGGGGCACACAGATCCAGCATGTATTACTGGGGTCACACACAGATCTAGCATGTATTACTGGGAGGACACACAGATCCAGCAAGTATTACTGGGTAGGCACACAGATCCATCATGTGTTACTGGGGGGGACACAGATCGAGCATGTATTACTGGGTAGGCGCACTGATCTAGCATGTATTACTGGGGGGACACACACAGATCCAGCATGTATTACTGGGAGACACACAGATGCAGCATGTATTACTGGGGACACACACAGATCCAGCATACAGTATATTACTGGGAGGACACACAGATGCCGCATGTATTACTGGGGGACACACAGATCCAGCATGTATTACTGGGGACACACACAGATCCAGCATACAGTATATTACTGGGAGGACACACAGATGCCGCATGTATTACTGGGGGACACACATATCCAGCATGTATTACTGGGGGGACACACACAGATCCAGCATGTATTACTGGGAGACACACAGATGCAGCATGTATTACTGGGGACACACACAGATCCAGCATACAGTATATTACTGGGGAGGACACACAGATGCAGCATGTATTACTGGGGGACACACAGATCCAGCATGTATTACTGGGGGACACACATAACCAGCATGTATTACTGGGAGTACACAAAGATCCAGCATGTATTACTGGGGGTACACACAGATCCAGCATGTATTACTGAGGGACACACACATCCAGCATGTATTACTGGGGGTAAACACACATCCAGCATGTATTACTGGGTAGAAACACAGATCTAGCATGTATTACTGGGACGACACACAGATCCAGCATTTGTTACTGGGAGGACACACAGATCCAGCATGTGTTATGGGGGGTACACACAGATCCCGCATGTATTACTGGGGAGGGCGCACAGATTTATCCAGCAATTGTTACTGGGTAGAAACACAGATCCAGCCTGTATTACTGGGGGACACACAGAGATCCAGCATACAGTATATTACTGGGAGGACACACAGATGCAGCATGTGTTATTAAGGGTACACACAGATCCAGCATGTATTACTGGGAGGACACACAGATCCAGCATGTATTACTGGGAGGACACACAGATCCAGCATGTATTACTGGGAGGACACACAGATCCAGCATGTATTACTGGGAGGACACACAGATCCAGCATGTATTACTGGGAGACACACAGATCCAGCATGTATTACTGGGAGGACACACAGATCCAGCATGTAATTACTGGGAGGACAACAGCATTACTGGACAGACACCGCATGTATTACTGGGAGGACACACAGATCCAGCATGTATTACTGGGGACACACAGATCCAGCATGTTATACTGGGGGACACACAGATCCAGCATGTATTACTGGGGGACACACAGATCCAGCATGTATTCTGGGGACACACAGATCCAGCATGTGTTACTGGAGGACACACAGATCCTGCATGTATTACTGGGGAGGGCACACAGATCCAGCATGTATTACTGGGGGACACAACAGATCCAGCATATATTACTGGGAGGACACATAGATCCAGCGTGTATTACTGGGTAGAAACACAGATCTAGCATGTATTACTGGGAGGACACACAGATCCAGCATTTGTTACTGGGAGGACACACAGATCCAGCATTTGTTACTGAGGGCCACAGATCCATCCAGCAAGTATTACTGGGGGGAAAACACAGATCCAGCATATATTACTGGAGGACACATAGATCCAGCATGTATTACTGGGTAGAAACACAGATCTAGCATGTATTACTGGACGACACACAGATCCAGTTTATCGATCCAGGAGGTGTTATGGGGGTACACACAGATCCCGCATGTAGTACTGCACAATTTATCCAGCAGTGTTATTACTGGGGGACACACACAGATCCAGCATACAGTATATTCTGGGAGGAACACACAGATGCAGCATGTGTTATTAAGGGTACAACACAGATCCAGCATGTATTACTGGGAGTACACACAGATCCAGCATGTATTACTGGGGTCACACACAGATCCAGCATGTATTACTGGGGGGACACACAGATCCAGCATGTATTACTGGAGGACACACAGATCCAGCATGTATTACTGGGGGAACACACAGATCCAACATGTATTACTGAGAGACACACAGATTCCAGCATGTATTACTGGGAGACACACAGATCCAGCATGTATTACTGGGAGATCCAGCATGTATAATTGGGGGACACACAGATCAGCATTAAAATTGGGGGACACAAAGATCCAGCATGTATTACTGGGGGACACACAGATCCAGCATGTGTTACTGGGAGGACACACATCCTGCATGTATTACTGGGGAGGGCACACAGATCCATCCAGCAAGTATACTGGGGGGAAAACACATCCAGCATATATTACTTGGAGGACACATAGATCCAGCATGTATTACTGGGAGGACACACAGATCCATCCAGATATATTACTGGGGGCAACATTGTAGCAGATATTCTGGGGGAGGGACACACAGATCCAGCCTGTATTACTAGGAAGACTGACAGATCCAGCATGTGTTACTGGGGGACACATAGATCCAGCCTGTGTTACTGGGGGACACACAGATCCAGCCTGTGTTTACTGGGGGGACACACAGTGCAGCATAAACTACTGGAAGGACACGCAGATCCAGCCTGTATTACTGGGAGGACACACAGATCCAGCCTGTATTACTGGGGACACACAGATCCAGCCTGTATTACTGGGAGGACAACAGATCCAGCCTGTATTAACTGGAGGACACACAGATCCGGCATGTATTACTGGGAGGATACACAGATCCAGCATGTATTTACTGGGGGACCACAGATCCAGCATATTACTGGGAGGACACACAGATCCAGCATGTATACTACTGGCGGGGACACACAGATCCAGCATGTATTACTGGGGGACACACAGATCCAGCATTATACTGGATGACCAGATCCAGTATGTATACTGGGAGACACACCACATGTATTACTCATATCCAGCATGTATTACTGGGATCACACAGATCCAGCATATTACTGGGGCATGTACTTACACAGATCCAGCATGTATTACTGTACATTTACGGGGAACAACACAGATCAGCATGTATTACTGGGACACACAGTCCAGCATGTATACTGGGACACACAGATCCAGCATGTATTACTGGGGGACACACAGATCCAGCATGTATTTACTTGGGAGACACATCCACAGATCCAGCCAGTGTACTTACTGAGAGGACACACAGATCCAGCCTGTATTACTGGGAGGACACACAGATCCGGCATGTATTACTGGAGGATACACAGATCCAGCATGTATTACTGGGGGACACACAGATCCAGCATGTATTACTGGGAGGACACACAGATCCAGCATGTATTACTGGGAGGACACACAATTTGGGACAATCCAGCATGTATTACTGGGGGACACACAGATCCAGCATGTATTACTGGGAGGACACACAGATCCAGCATGTATTACTAGGGGACACACAGATCCAGCATGTTTACTGGGGGACACACAGTCCAGTATTATTACTGGGAGACACACAGATCCAGCATGTATTACTGGGGGACACACATATCCAGGCATGTATTACTGGGGGACACACAGATCCAGTATGTATTACTGGGAGACACACAGATCCAGCATGTATTACTGGGGGACACCACATATCCAGCATGTATTACTGGGAGGACACACAGATCCAGCATGTATTACTGGGGGGGGACACAGATCCAGCATGTATTACTGGGGGACACACAGATCCAGCATGTATTACTGGGGGGACACACAGATACAGCATGTATTACTGGGGGACACACAGATCCAGCATGTATTACTGGGGGACACCACAGATCCAGCATGTATTACTGGGAGACACACAGATCCAGCATGTATTACTGGGAGGACACACAGATCCAGCATGTATTTTTGGGGACACACATAGATCCAGCATGTATTACTGGGGGACACACAGATCCAGCATGTATTACTGGGGGACACACAGATCCAGCATGTATTACTGGGGGACACACAGATCCAGCATATATTACTGGGGGACACACAGATCAAGCATGTATTACTGGGAGACACACAGATCCAGCATGTGTTACTGGGAGGACACACAGATCCAGCATGTATTACTGGGAGGACACACAGATCCAGCATGTATTACTGGGGGACACACAGATCCAGCATGTATTACTGGGGGACACACAGATCCAGCCTGTATTACTGGGGGACACACAGATCCAGCCTGTATTACTGGGGGACACACAGATCCAGCATGTATTACTGGAGGACACACAGATCCAGCCTGTATTACTGGGGGACACACAGATCCAGCCTGTATTACTGGGGGACACACAGATCCAGCCTGTATTACTGGGGGAGCACATCTAAATGAAAAAGTCTGAAACTAGGGGTAGGTTGCAAACAGAACATCAGGGGTCTGAAAATAAATGAAGGTTTGAAGACTGCAGCCCAATGCTTGCAATTTCTTCTGCTTAAGAATGTAATGTAAGTAAAAGTCTATTTTACCACATACTGTATATGGTATTCATGAGGTTTTGCTACAATGTATCAGTATAGGCAGCATCATTTACTATTTGGTACTGGGCTGCAAGAATACAGTATAATTGGAAATGGATACGTTGTAACCAATAACATCTGTATAAGGGCAAGATCCATCAGAAGAACAGAAAAATATTTTAAAAAATCAGGAACCTGTAAAAAAACGGATCCTGAGCATCAGTTATGCACATTTGGCATTTGTTTTAGCCGCATTCAGGACTTTTTTCCGTCTAAAAAAACGGATCTCAAACGGAAATGTCTCAAACAGATGCCAAATGTGCACAACTGATGCTCAGGATCCGTTTTTTTTTTTTTTTTCACAGGATCCTGTGTTGTTTTGGTTTTTTTTTCTGTTCTTCTGATGGATCAGAACGTGGTATCAGCCTCAGACTATGGCAGTAGCTCAGAGCCCAGGCAGTGCAGTCTTCCTCATGATTCTGCCGTCTCCTTATTACACATTCACCTTGATCAGAAGTGATGACAGGAAGAACATCAGGAGGAACAAGTAAGTGCCCCCGCATCTATCTCTGCTCTTCTGATGTACAGACATCCCCCCAGGAGGCCGCCTGTCATAAAGATGTCTTTCAGGTGTCCTCCAAATGTGGAAACAATGGCAGCTGAAGAACCCAAGGCCAGGGAGACCTCTACCCCACCTGTCGTCTTCTATGGGCCCCTGGGGACCATTATCGCCCCTCTATGTAGAGCGCCGCTCACCTACACTACACACTGAATGGGCCCAAAACATTGTGCAGCATATGGCCAGCTCACAGGAGGTTACCTTATAGCTCGGGTACACTGGGATACCGCTATAATCAGATGCACATCAGCTACCATGTCAGCACACAGTATCACATGTGATCAGATTAGATACACAGCTCAGCACACAGTATCACATGTGATCAGATTAGATACACAGCTCAGCACACAGTATCACACAGGATAGGATTAGATACACAGCTCATCAGGCAGTATGACACAGGATAGGGTTAGATACACAGCTCAGCAGACAGTATCACACATGACAGGATTAAATACACAGCTCAGCAGACAGTATCACTCGGGGCAGGGTTAGATACACAGCTCAGAAGACAGTATTACACTTTATAAGATTAGATACACAGCTCATCAGGCAGTATGACACAGGATAGGATTAGATACACAGCTCAGCAGACAGTATCACACAGGATAGGAATAGATACACAGCTCAGTATCACACAGGACAGGATTAGATACATAGCTCAGCAGACAGTATCACACAGGATATGATTAGATACACAGCTCAGCAGACAGTATCACACAGGATAGGAATAGATACACAGCTCAGTATCACACAGGACAGGATTAGATACATAGCTCAGCAGACAGTATCACACAGGATATGATTAGATACACAGCTCAGCAGACAGTATCACACATGATAGGATTATATACACAGCTGAGCAGACAGTATCACACACGATAAGATTAGGTACAACAGCTCAGCAGACATTATCACAACGAATAGGATTAGATACTCAGCTCAGAAGACAGTATCACACATCACAGGATTAGATACACAGCTCAGCAGACAGCATTAGATACACAGATTAGCAGCCAGTATCACACAGGATAGGATTAGATGCACAGCTCACCAGACTGTATCACATGTTATAGGATTATATACACAGGTCAGCAGACAGTATCACACAGGAAAGGATTAGATGCACAGCTCAGAAGACACTATCCCACATGGTAGGATTAGATACACAGCCCAGCAGACAGTATCACACAGGATAGGATTAAATACACAGCTCAGCAGACTGTATCGCACAGGATAGGATTAGATACACAGCTCAGCTGGCAGTATCACATAATAGGATTAGATACACAGCTCAGCAGACAGTATCACACAGGATAGGATTAGATACACAGCTCAGCAGACAGTATCACACAGGATAGGATTAGATACACTGGACACAATGTCACTTTACACCAGCTTGCTTCTCCTGCCCCCTGGTCATGTATGTCTCTGTACTATGTTACTCATGTTCTTCAGAGGATACAGATGATTATAGAATATGTTACATTTGATGAGCTCTGTCACATTAGACCTGAAATTCAAGGATTGGTTTTATAAAAGAAAGATCAAAAGCGTAACGCTGCCCGATGATGAAAACACGAAACATGAAGTGAGGTTCTGAGAACTGAGGAGAGCTCCGCAGTCGATGCCTTTGAAATGCAAAACTGGAACCAAAGCCGATCTCCTGAATAAATTGTCCGAGGCAGAATTCACTCTTGTGATACGGAATTAAAATGCAAATAAATGTCATACAGCGGCGCATCAGACGAACGCGCTTTGTCCGTGAATTATTAAGCATGGTGCTCAATTCTGAAATATCTGAACACGTGTGAAACTGCAAGATACATATTTCATCACTCAGCCTCGTCCCCATCTCACTTTGTTCTTCGAATGAGGGAGCTCATTACACTGCTTTAGATCCTAGTTACTAATGGTAAGCAAAGGGTTAATGTTATACCATGTGCTCATCATATATAGGAGGGGCCTATAGCTCCATAATATAAGGTTTATACGTTGCTGCGTTTTCATTTTTCAAATGGAAAATCAGCCATTTTGACCTTTTTTTCTGTTACGCCATTCGCCATATTGGAAAAAATGTTTTATATTTTAATAGTATGGGCGTTTTTGGTCACGGTGTTACCCATGATGTTTATATTTATTGTTATTTAGGTATTAATTATTTTATTATACGGAAAGGGGGTTGATTTAAACTTTTATATTTTCTTATTTTTTATATATTTTTTTACATTTTTTAAATTTTTTTGTGATGATTTTGAAGCTCATATGAGCATATAAATTCTTTTTTTTTTTTTTTTCATTTTGTGCTATCAGGGATTTTTTAAATGAGTTTTGGACTGCATCATGGCATGCCATCTGGTGGCCAAAATAATTGCAGCATGAACACTAGCACAACTACCGATGCCCACTGAAGCCAGGAAGCGCCAGCTTTACCACGATTGGCATTATTGCGGGTCACGGTAATTAGCTGCAGGTCTCTACTGTATGAAACAGCAGTGAACTGCCGGCCATGGAGGCTGCTGCACGTGCGACTGGGCGCCATGTTTACACATCGCTCCTGGTAGCAAAAGGGTTAATTGCACCTGTTTGAACTTGTTACCTGTATAAAAGACACCTGTCCACACACTCAATCAATCATACTCCAACCTCTCCAGTATGGCCAAGACCAAAGAGGGACAAAATTGTAGACCTGCACAAAGCTGGGATGGGCAACAGGACAATAGGCAAGGAGCTTGCCGAGAAGGCAACAACTGTTGGCGCAATTATTAGAAAATGGAAGAAACACAAGATGACTGTCAATCTTCCTCGGTCTGGGGCTCCATGCAAGATCTCGCCTCGTGGGGGTAAGGATGATTCTGAGAAAGGTCAGGAATCAGCCCAGAACTACAAGGGAGAACCTGCTCAATGACCTGAAGACAGCTGGGACCACAGTCTCAAAGATTACCGTTAGTAACACACTACGCCGTCATGGATTAAAATCCTGCAGGGCACGCAAGGTCCCCCTGCTCACGCCAGCACATGTCCAGGACCGTTTGAAGTTCACTAATGACCATAAGGATGATCCAGAGGAGGCATGGGAGAAGGTCATGTGGTCAGATGAGACCAAAATAGAACTTTTTGGTATCAACTCCACTCGCCGTGTTTGAAGGAAGAAGGATGAGTATAACCCCAAGAACACCGTCCCAACCGTGAAGCATGGGGGGTGGAAACATCATACTTTGGGGGTGCAGGACGACTGCACCGTATTGAAGGGGAGGATGGATGGGGCCATGTATCGCGAGATTTTGGCCAACAGCCTCCTTCCCTCAGTAAGAGCATTGAAGACGGGTCGTGGCTGGGTCTTCCAGCATGACAATGACCCGAAACACACCGCCAGGGCAACTAAGAAGTATTTCAATGTCCTGGAGGGGCCTAGCCAGTCTCCAGACCTGAACCCAATCGAAAATCTTTGGAAGGAGCTGAAACTCAATGTAGCCCAGCGACAGCCCTGAAACCTGAACGATCTGGAGAAGATCTGTATGGAGGAGTGGGCCAAAATCCCTGCTGCAGTGTGTGCAGACTTGGTCAAGAACTACAGGAAACATTCGACCTCTGTAAGTGCAAATAAAAGTTTCTGTACCAAATATTAAGTTTCTGTTTTTCTATCGTCTTTTATACAGGTAACGAGTTCAGACAGGGGCAATTAATACAGATAATGAGTGCAGAGTAGGAGGGCTTCTTAAAGAAAAACTAACAGGTCTGTGAGAGACAGAATTCTTGCTGGTTGGTAGGTGATCAAATACTCATTTCATGTAATAAAATGCAAATTAATTATTTAAATATCATACAATGTGACTTTCTGGATTTTTGTTAGATTCTGTTTCTCACAGTTGAACTGTACCTACAATAAAAATGACAGACCTCTCCATTCTTTGTAGGTGGGAAAACTTGTATCAAATACTTATTTTCCCCACTGTATATACTGATCACATCTTCAGACCACCCATGAAGAACATATTCCCCACCCACCAGTATTAGTCATTGTACAATCCCTTACATAATGTAGAGAGTGGAATACATACCCCAACCGATTATCGTGTACCAATAAAAATATCTTCGTTCTGGGAAAAATGTTTCCACCAGGAGCGTGAAGAGATAAAGGCCTTCGATAAAGAGCCAGAAATAGTTGGACATGACGCAGTAGTGAAAAAACACCATCACAGCTTTACATTCCACCTGGAAACAAGCGAGAAGTAAATTATAAAAGTAACGTTTATAAAAATGTGAGAAAATAGAGCTATGTTTGTGAATCTGAACAGGTATAGGCAGAGACAGTGAGATCTGTGCTCCTCATGGGTGGAGCTAACCAGCTGAGGAGCTTAATGAATTCTATAAAAAATGCACTGAACCTCCATGAAATTGAAATGTGTCTTCAAATCCTTAAAGAACTCCCGCAAAAATTTTTATTCCATGTCCTGCTAGAAATGTACATGATGTAATCTGTAGTGAATGTCATTTTCGTACCAGTGTCTGTATTTGTGAGTTATATCTCTCTGATGTTTCTCATCTGTGTCATGTGACCAGCAATCAGACTCACCAACTCACACAGCATCTTATGTGTGGACAGGAAGTCTATTTCTCTATGCATTCCTATGGGAGCCTCACTCTGAGTCTCATAGGAATGAACAGAGAAGTAACTGGCTTCCTGTCCTGGGTCAGTTGGAGGTCAGGGAGTTGGTCACATGACACAGCTACAATAAGAAGAGAGGGGATAACTCATAAATACAGTCTCTGATAAGAAGATGACATTCACTACAGATTACATCATGCAGCTTTCTAACAGGTCAGAGAATAAAATTTTTTTGCGGGAGTTCTTCTTTAAGTAAGCACTGCTGCCTCTGTACATGCAGATATACCAGCAGAAGTACTGTTTATACAATTACAGCCATATTTGTTATAGTTTGTACAGAGGGGCCCCCTCTGTGCACCATGACCGAGAGCTCTGGCAGCACTTTCCATGCATCATATGGACAGCCAGATACACAACCTGAAACTTGAGCCATTACAGCTGTAGACCCACAACAATCAGCTATAGGTCTCTTAATTCTAGTGATTGATGGTGGCCCCAGATCATGGACCACCATCATTGGCACCAGAAGTTGTCTTAAAGGGATCCCTCACCTTAAACCATGTTGCAGGAACAAGCCTAGATCAATACCACCCTTAAGCTGGCCATACACATTACATTAAGATCGGCCACAATGTAACCACTAAACTGTAGATTGGATTGTACGACCTTCGGCATGACATATGGCGACAGGAACATGTGACCAAAAAAGTGGCCAATAATTGGTTGATTACGTCACACTCCTAGTTTCAGCCAATGAGCAGCTAAAAAACATCCAACATGACCAATCCCTTGTTCGTCATTGGTCAGCTGTTATAAAAATTGTCCAACTTTCATCTAATGTACATGGTCAGCTGTAGTCCATCTAGGTCTTTGGCCTGTAAGCTTCTAGCATGGTCTCACAGGTAAAGTCTGCATAAGTATACTGGGAGTTGTAGTTCCACAAACAGTTGACTAACACTGATGTGGAGGAACTCAAGATTGTCTCCAAAACTAATTTCCTGACTTTTTGGATTCCCATAATGTACATCATGAAATGGAGGTAACATTTTCTCCCCTAAATGTATCAAGATTCTCTTCTTCAGTAGGTGACACATGAGGTCCAATAAGGAGAAGACCTCTTCTCTGATCATATTCCTTTGCTTAAAGGAGTTATCCCATGACTAATGTAATAAATGAAAATCAGACATCATATAGAACATGACAATCTCTGTCTAGCAAAGCTAGAACCAGCCCTGTACCTCACATGGATCCTGAGATCTCCACATTCATTGCTCTGCTAGATTTATATCAAGCTGAAAGCTCAAGGGGAGTGTCCTTTCTGCTGCAGTTAAGTCTCAGCTCTCCCTATCACAGCTCAGGAGGCGTGTCTCAGCTCTCCCTATCACAGCTCAGGGGGCGTGTCTCAGCTCTCCCTATCACAGCTCAGGAGGCGGTCTCAGCTCTCCGTATCACAGCTCAGGGGGCTTGTCTTAGCTCTCCCTATCACAGCTCAGGGGGCGTGTCTCAGCTCTCCCTATCAACAGCTCAGGAGCGTGTCTCAGCTCTCCCTATCACAACTCAGGAGGCGTGTCTCAGCTCTGCCTATCACAGCTCAGGAGGTGTGTCTCAGCTCTCCCTATCACAGCTCAGGGGGCGTGTCTCAGCTCTCCCTATCACAGCTCAGGGGGCAGTTGAAGGATGAAACTGAGCATGTGCGGCCTATCAGTGAGCAGGTCAAAGAAATAAGAAAACGAACAAACAGCAGGTGGCGCTATACAGATAGATTTTATTGAATAGCTCAGTGGCTATACTAAATTTTTAATTACATGCAATTATAAAAGTATTCAGATCCAGGTGCTGGTTTGAAACAAATCGAATATTTTTCGTGGGACAACCCCTTTAAATACTTTTTTTATAGCCTAAGATTAATAACATTTTCATGCCACCACTAGGGGGAGCAACTTTAAAACAAAATCTTGAATTTGCCTTTAATATTTGTTTTGGGTTTTTTTGCTGTTGTTTTCTATACTTATTCTGTGAATAGTGGAAAAGTGTCCTTTTTTTCTCTGGAAACCGTCAACAAGTTGCGGCCAGAGGTTTAATCAGAAGCCCATTTTATGGCGTTCTTTTAATACTTTGAGGTCATAATGGTGGGTTGTGGATATAATAGTGGGGTCATAATGGTGGGTTGTGGATATAATAGTGGGGTCATAATGGTGGGTTGTGGATATAATGGTGGGGTCATAATGGTGGGTTGTGGATATAATGGTGGGGTCATAATGGTGGGTTGTGGATATAATGGTGGGGTCATAATGGTGGGTTGTGGATATAATGGGCCCATTAAGGCCTTAGTACCTGCTTGCTGACAGTTTCCAGGTAGCAAAATATCATTTTTTTGTAGCATAAAAGTAATTGCACAGCTGAATAAGAATATAGATCTCAACCTGGTATTACACAGGGTTATCTCTACTTACGGTGGACACGTGGCAGTGATTGCTGTCCTGCTCGGCGTACAGAACTTCATCTTTGATAAACACGGAAATCGCCCTCAGGATGAACGAGACAAATAGATTCATGTGGATGAAGTTTCTGGTGCAGTGGAGTTTCCTAAAATGTTCACAAATTATGCAGTTATGTTACTTACATTTCACGTCAAGACCAAGGGTTACACAAAAATACCTTATATCTCATGTAGGGTCTGTGAAGGCTCCTGGTTAAAACACCTATAGGGGCCACCTCTTAATATTTTTGGAAAGGAGGTAATAGAAAATTAATACTGCCTAATAATACTGCCATACCAATAATACCACCATATAATGCCAAATAACAGCACCATACCTTAATCACATAGTAGTATTATACAGTGCCTGTATAGTAGTGCTGCACAATAGTATATAGTATACAGTAGATAGTGCCCAGGCTGTATAATACCGTTATACAGTAACTACATAATAGTGCCACACTGTGCCTATATAGTAGTGCTACACAATGGTATGTAGTATACAGTACACAGTGCCCAGGCTATATAATACCGTTATACAGTAACTACATAATAGTGCCACACTGTACATGTATAGTAGTGCTGCACAATGGTATGTAGTATACAGTAGATAGTGCCCAGGCTGTATAATACCGTTATACAGTAACTACATAATAGTGCCACACTGTGCATGTATAGTAGTGCTACACAATGGTATGTAGTATACAGTACACAGTGCCCAGGCTGTATAATACCGTTATACAGTAACTACATAATAGTGCCACACTGTACATGTATAGTAGTGCTGCACAATGGTATGTAGTATACAGTAGATAGTGCCCAGGCTGTATAATACCGTTATACAGTAACTATATAATAGTGCCACACTGTGCCTATATAGTAGTGCTACACAATGGTATGTAGTATACAGTACTCAGTGCCCAGGCTATATAATACCGTTATACAGTAACTACATAATAGTGCCACACTGTACATGTATAGTAGTGCTGCACAATGGTATGTAGTATACAGTAGATAGTGCCCAGGCTGTATAATACCGTTATACAGTAACTATATAATAGTGCCACACTGTGCTATATAGTAGTGCTACACAATGGTATGTAGTATACAGTACACAGTACCCAGGCTGTATAATACTGTTATAGAGTAACTACATAATAGTGCCACACTGTACATGTATAGTAGTGCTGCACGATGGTATGTAGTATACAGTAGATAGTGCCCAGGCTGTATAATACCGTTATACAGTAACTATATAATAGTGCCACACTGTGCCTATATAGTAGTGCTACACAATGGTATGTAGTATACAGTACACAGTACCCAGGCTGTATAATACTGTTATAGAGTAACTACATAATAGTGCCACACTGTACATGTATAGTAGTGCTGCACAATGGTATGTAGTATACAGTACATAGTGCCCAGGCTGTATAATACTGTTATACAGTAACTGCATAGTTGTGTCACACTGTGCCTATATACAGTAGTAGTGCTACACAATGGTATATACAGTAGTATAATACATAGTGCCCTGGTTATATAATACTATTATGCAGTAAAAAAAATTAAGTGCAATGCATTGCTCATATCACAGTTTTGCACAGTGTACAAATGATACTCCCATACACTGTCCACATACTGTAATAGTGCCACACATTAGTACCCATTTAACAGTTTCATACATTATAGTGCTATACAGTGGTCTCTTAATAATACCATACATTAACAAAACTGTATAACCATACACAGATCACCTAAGAGTCTCAAAGGTTGCACATAATACTGCCATACAGTGACCACATGCAGTACCTATTTAACATTGCTTACAAAATAGTGTCATATGGTAACTACATAAAAAAAGCCATACAGTATGATATCATCCAGGACTCGATTAAGTAGGGTCCTTCTGCTTTTGCTGTTGTTTAGGAATGGTATCGAGTCACACAATGCAACTTTTTACAGGTTTTCACTAAACTAATTACTAATACTTATATTACAGCATTTAGACGTTGTATGGAACTACCATTAGGTCACTATATGTTACTATTATTTTTGCAATATATTTGGCTGCTGTATAGAGGAGTTATCTTAACACTGTTTAGTAGCATGTCTGTTTGGTCTTTGCACAGTATACTGTATTTGGCACCTTATGGCGGTATTTTTCAGCTCTGTATAGCGGTATTTCTTTCGTCATTACCTATCAGTGTTGATATATGGTGATAGTGCCATTGTATAGCATTGTTACTATATGGCGCTATAGTATTGAGGTCCACAGAGGGACATCGTCTGCACTCCATCAGTAAAAACAGTCCCATTCACCCCATTAAAAACACTAGAAAAATCCCCAAATCTTGAATGTCTGACGCAGCCGCTCATCAGGTCAGTAGGAAAAAATGAAAGGAAATATGAGAATAAAAGCCGCAACAGGATAAGATGTAGAATAAGATATAGAAGGATAAGATACAATATAACGGCCGGTCGCACATTTTATGGAGCCCTATTAGCCGTAGAACTGGCAAAAGTAGTAATTCGGTCAGCAACAACAAAAAATGAAAAAAAAAAAAAACGTAATAAAGTAATATAGTAAGTAATATAAAAAAATAAAAAAAAACACCCCAAAAATGACGGAGCCCATAAACTCGGAGCCATGAGCCCATTCAAAATACAGTCATGTTGGGGAGGGGTCTATGTGGCTTCACAGGGGAGTGAACTTACTTGGGGGGAGGAGACTTTTTTCTGTCTGTTTTACATTATTTATTATGTTTTTTTTATGTATTTTTATGTATTTTTACATGTCAGATATTTATTTTCTATCTAATATTGAGTATAGCAGGAGGACATGATCTGTACTCTCCCTGCCATCAGCAAGGCATCACATCAATTGAATTCTCTCCATTTCCAGCATTTCTGCTTGCTGTCAGTGAATGGGAACATTTGTGAGTACACAGAAGGGATCGGTGAAGTCAAGCGTGCACCGCCACTCTCCACTATAATGAATGGGAGTTACGGAAGCCTTGAGATTTGGTACCAGGGATCTGAGCGTGCGGAATGGGTTCATACTGGTGGAGCTATAAGGGTTGTGCATTCCAAAGGTGCCATCATTACAGCTCCATAGGGGCCCCTATACCAGTCCTGGACTGTAAGAGCTGAGGGCATCTGGCTGCCAAAATACTATCCCAGCAAGCAAGGTGACAAATAATATGGCTGCCCGCCATAAGGGTCACACCCCCAAACTCCAGTATATTTTCTGTGCCAAAATGTAAGTTCCCTCCCCCCCCACTAGCGCACATAGAACCCTATGAACATAGAAATAGATAAAATGCAACAATGTACCTGAAGCGGCAAAGGATGACCATGGCTGTGGTCAGAGCCACGAGGGACGTGCTGTATCCGACTGTGTATAAGGCCTTCACTGACAAAAAGTAAGTGTCCTGCAGAAAACACACAGAAATCATGAACTGATATCAAACCATAAAATAATCCTAAAATATAACTGGAATAGAGAGCAAAGATATAAAGCACTGCACAGAACAACATACTGCAGTATTATAGTAGTTATATTCTTGTACATAGGAGCAGTATTATAGTAGTTATATTCTTGTACATAGGAGCAGTATTATAGTAGTTATATTCTTGTACATAGGAGCAGTATTATAGTAGTTATATTCTTGTACATAGGAGGCAGTATTATAGTAGTTATATTCTTGTACATAGGAGCAGTATTATAGTAGTTATATTCTTGTACATAGGAGCAGTATTATAGTAGTTATATTCTTGTACATAGGAGGCAGTATTATAGTAGTTATATTCTTGTACATAGGAGGCAGTATTATAGTAGTTATAGCTATTCTTGTACATAGGAGCAGTATTATAGTAGTTATATTCTTGTACATAGGAGCAGTATTATAGTAGTTTATATTCTTGTACATAGGAGCAGTATTATAGTAGTTATATTCTTGTACATAGGAGCAGTAAGTATTATAGTAGTTATATTCTTGTAGCTTACATAGGAGCAGTATTATAGTAGTTATATTCTTGTACATAGGAGCAGTATTATAGTAGTTATATTCTTGTACATAGGAGCAGTATTATAGTAGTATTATATATTCTTGTACATAGGAGCAGTATTATAGTAGTTATATTCTTGTACATAGGAGCAGTATTATAGTAGTTATATTCTTGTACATAGGAGCAGTATTATAGTAGTTATATTCTTGTACATAGGAAGCAGTATTATAGTAGTTATATTCTTGTCATAGGAGGCAGTATTATAGTAGTTATATTCTTGTACATAGGAGCAGTATTATAGTAGTTATATCTATTGTACATAGGAGCAGTATTATAGTAGTTATATTTCTTGTACATAGGAGCAGTATTATAGAAGTTATATTCTTGTACATAGGAGCAGTATTAAGTAGTTATATTCTTGTACATAGGAGCAGTATTATAGTAGTTATATTCTTGTACATAGGAGGCAGTATTATAGTAGTTATATTCTTGTACATAGGAGGCAGTCATTATAGTAGTTTATTCTTGTACATAGGAGCAGTATTATGTAGTTATATTCTTGTACATAGGAGCAGTATTATAGTAGTTATATTCTTGTACATAGGAGGCAGTATATAGTAGTTATATTCTTGTACATAGGAGGCAGTATTATAGTAGTTATATTCTTGTACTAGGAGGCAGTATTATAGATAGTTATATTCTTGTACATAGGAGCAGTATTATAGTAGTTATATTCTTGTACATAGGAGCAGGTATTATAGTAGTTATATTCTTGTACATAGGAGCAGTATTATAGTAGTTATATTCTTGTACCTAGGAGCAGTATTATAGTAGTTATATTCTTGTACATAGGAGGCAGTATTATAGTAGTTATATTCTTGTACATAGGAGCAGTATTATAGCAGTAGTTATATTCTTGTACATAGGAGCAGTATTATAGTAGTTATATATTCTTGTACATAGGAGCAGTATTATAGTAGTTATATTCTTGTACATAGGAGGCAGTATTATAGTAGTTATATTCTTGTACATAGGAGCAGTATTAATAGTAGTTATATTCTTGTACATAGGAGGCAGTATTATAGTAGTTATATTCTTGTACATAGGAGCAGTATTATAGTAGTTATATTCTTGTACATAGGAGAGCAGTATATTATAGTAGTTTATATTCTTGTACATAGGAGCAGTATTATAGTAGTTATATTCTTGTACATAGGAGGCAGTATTATAGTAGTTATATTCTTGTACATAGGAGGCAGTATTATATAGTAGTTATATTCTTGTACATAGGAGCAGTATTATAGTAGTTATAGTTATATTCTTGTACATAGGAGCAGTATTTATAGTAGTTATATTCTTGTACATAGGAGCAGTATTATAGTAGTAGTAGTTATATTCTTGTACATAGGAGCAGTATTATATAGTAGTTATATTCTTGTACATAGGAGCAGTATTATATAGTAGTTATATTCTTGTACATAGGAGCAGTATTATAGTAGTTATATATTCTTGTACATAGGAGCAGTATTATAGTAGTTATTTTATTCTTGTACATAGGAGCAGTAATTATAGTAGTTATAGTTATATTCTTGTAACATATAGGAGCAGTATTATAGTAGTTATATTCTTGTACATAGGAGAGCAGTATTATAGTAGTTATATTCTTGTACATAGGAGGCAGTATTATAGTAGTTATATTCTTGTACATAGGAGGCAGTATTATAGTAGTTTATATTCTTGTACATAGGAGCAGTATTATAGTAGTTATATTCTTGTACATAGGAGCAGTATTATAGTAGTTATATTCTTGTACATAGGAGGGCAGTATTATTATAGTAGTTATATTCTTTGTACATAGGAGCAGTATTATAGTAGTTATATTCTTGTACATAGGAGCAGTATTATAGTAGTTATATTCTTGTACATAGGAGCAGTATATTATAGTAGTTATATTCTTGTACATAGGAGCAGTATTATAGTAGTTATATTCTTGTACATAGGAGCAGTATTATAGTAGTTATATTCTTGTTACATAGGAGCAGTATTATAGTAGTTTATATTCTTGTACATAGGAGCAGTATTATAGTAGTTATATTCTTGTACATAGGAGCAGTAATTATAGTAGTTATATTCTTGTACATAGGAGCAGTATTATAGTAGTTATATTCTTGTACATAGGATAGTATTATAGTAGTTATATTCTTGTACATAGGAGCAGTATTATAGTAGTTATATTCTTGTACATAGGAGCAGTATTATAGTAGTTATATTCTTGTACATAGAGCAGTATTATAGTAGTTATATTCTTGTACATAGGCAGTATTATAGTAGTATATTCTTGTACCAGCAGTATATAGTTTATATTCTGTCATAGGAGCAGTATAGTAGCTTGTATTAGTATTATAGTAGTTATATTCTTGTACATAGGAGCAGTATTATAGTAGTTATATTCTTTATAGGAGTAGTTATATGTAGTAGTTATATTCTTGTACATAGGAGCAGTATTATAGTAGTTATATATACATTCTTGTACATAGGAGCAGTATTATAGTAGTTATATTCTTGTACATAGGTAAGGGCAGTATTATAGTAGTTATATTCTTGACATAGGAGTATTATAGTAGTTATATTCTTGTACATAGGAGCAGTATTATAGTAGTATTATAGTAGTTATATTCTTGTAGCATAGGAGCAGTATTATAGTAGTTTATATATTCTTGTAGGACATAGGAGGCAGTAGTTATATTATATAGTTTATATTCTTGTACATAGGAGGCTATATTCTTGTACATAGGAGCAGTATTATAGTAGTTATATTCTTGTACATAGGAGCAGTATTATAGTAGTTATATTCTT
>ONZH01018621.1:0-51375 GCA_900303285.1 Rhinella marina | reverse complement strand
AAACTTCGGGATAGGCGGCCTTAATGTTCTTGCTTCCAGGTCTGAAGGTAACACAAAAGTCAAAACGAGTAAAGAACAAAGCCCACCTCGCCTGTCTGGGATTCAATCGCTTAGCAGATTCCAGAAACATCAAATTCTTATGATCCGTGAGGACCGTAATGCGGTGTAATGCCCTTTCTAAAAAATGACGCCATTCCTCAAATGCCCACTTGATTGCTAGTAACTCCCTATTACCAATGTCATAGTTTCTCTCGGCAGGAGAGAACTTGCGGGAGAAGAAGGCGCATGGCTTGAGATTAGTTAAAGGTGGAAGACCCCTGGGACAGTACTGCCCCCACACCATCTTCAGATGCATCCACCTCAACTACAAACGGCTTATTTTGATCAGGCTGGATCAGCACAGGAGCATCAACAAAAACCGCTTTAGCTTTTCAAAAGCTTCAATAGCTGCAGGGGACCAGTTGACTAAATCAGCTCCCTTGCGGGTCAAATCCGTAATGGGTTTGGCTATAACAGAAAATTTTTGATAAATTTCCGATAGAAATTAGTAAAACCCAGAAATCGCTGGAGCGCCTTCAGAGAGGAAGGTCGCACCCAATCTACAATGGCCTGTACCTTACCCGGGTCCATTTTGAAGGAAAAAGGGGTGAGAATGTATCCCAAAAAGGTCACTTCCTGAACACCAAAGATACACTTCTCCCCTTTGACAAACAACTTGTTCTCACGCAACACCTCCAGCACTTGCCTGGTGTGGGATACGTGACTCTCCCAGTCTGTAGAAAAAATCAAGATGTCATCAATATAGACAATTACAAATTTTCCAATAAATGGTCTAAAAATGTCATTGACAAAATTTTGGAACACCGCAGGAGCATTACTTAACCCGAAGGGCATTACTAGGTACTCATAATGACCCTCCGGGGTATTAAAGGCAGTTTTCCATTCATCACCCTCACGGATTCTGATCAGGTTGTACGCCCCCTTCAGATCTAGCTTAGTAAACCAACAAGCACCCTGAACCTGATTCAACAAATCAGGAATAAGGGGCAGCGGGTACCTGTTTTTAACAGTAATTTTATTGAGTTCCCTGTAATCGATACAGGGCCTCAACCCTCCATCCTTTTTCCCGACAAAGAAAAATCCTGCCCCCATGGGAGAAACAGAAGGCCGGATGTGACCCTTGGCCAGACTCTCCTTGAGATAATCCCTCATAGACTGACGCTCTGGAGTAGAGAGATTATAGATACGGCCCTTGGGATATCTGGACCCCTCAATAATATCGATGGCACAATCATATTGCCGGTGAGGAGGGAGGAACTCAGTCTCGGACATGGAGAAAACGTCCGAAAAATCCTTGATGTACTCAGGTAAGAAAAAGAGACTCAGTAGTACCTCCCAACTGCAATACAGATTTGCAACACTTGTCACAATTCAGCCCCCATTTTTCTAATTCACCTGTTGACCAATTGATTACAGGATTGTGGTCCTGCAACCAAGGTAAACCAAGAACTAGATCAGCAGGTAAATTTTTTAAAACCCAAAAAACACATTTTTCGGAATGCGAAATCCCCACCGTCAGGGTCACACTAGGAGTACAGAACTCGATCCTCCCATTATTTAGGGGAGTGGAGTCGAGGGCGATAATTTGAATACCCTCCCTTAAAGGGACCATCGGTAAACCCACAGACTGTACAAAATCAAAATTAATAAAATTTGCAGCAGAACCAGAGTCAACAAAAGCCTTTCCAGAACCCCTGAATTGATCATATGCAATGGAGATGGGTACTAAAATCTTTCTCCTTACCACTGCTGGGGTTACCTTACCTCCCACCGGAGATCTCCTAGAGGGCGGAAGTTTTGGACACTGCTGGAGCCAGTGGTTCACCTCACCGCAGTAGAAGCAGGCTCCCTTTAAACGTCTTTGGTTTCTCAGGATACCTCCTAACTGCATGGACTCCGGGACCTTGGCAGGAGGTGGACTCCGAGGAGGAAACTCAGGCAGGACGACAGCTTGAGGAGTATTTGATCGTTCCCTCTGTCTTTCTCTCACCCGTCGATCCAGCTTAATAACTAAAGTCATGGTCGTCTCTAGGGAGTCAGGAGTAGGATAACTAACCAGAAGATCCTTGAGTTGGTCTGACAGCCCCACCCTAAACTGGCTTCTCAAAGCTGGGTCATTCCACCCAGAGGAGACACACCACTTCCTGAACTCTGCACAGTAATCCTCTACAGGGCGGTTTCCCTGCTGAATGTTCCTGAGCTGAGTTTCTGCTACAGTGGCCCAGTCTGGTTCTTCATACAAAAGACCTAAGGCCTGGATCATCTGAGCCATGTCACTTATATGATCCGTGAGAATTCGCAACGGCTCCATTTAGTATGGCCTGTGATTCTGTCACGGGGGAGACAAGGGAAGGTGCGCCCTGTACTGAATACCCCCCCGTTCTCTCCCTGCCTGCTTGCCTCAGTCGGCCCTAGGCGGCCGCGGACAACCACGGTGACGGTCCCTGCTCTGTATAAGTGCACAGGGAGGAACAGGGAACAATTGGAGAGACAAACACAGACGAAACAAACACAATATCAGAATAGTCAGCAAGCCGGGTCATACACAGGAGATAACGTCAATACCAGGGGTGAAGCAAAGAGAGGTCGAAGTCCAAGTCCAAGGTCAGGGTCAGGGTCAAACAGCAATCAAACACTAGGTCGCAAAAGCACTGATCAAAGTAGTAACGCTAATCACAGGCATCTGAGTGAGGCAGTTGCCATCTTTAAATAGCCCGCCCAGGATCATGTGATGTGGCCAGCATCACATGACCTGAGGCGGAGCAAGCTGTCAAAACAATATGTAAAGTAGCCATGTGGTGTGATCAGCACCACATGGCTAAACCCAAACAGAGAATTAACACATGAAGTGCTGGCTGACAAGACCAGCACTTCAATTCCCTATTGCTAGTCTCTAGGGGGGCGGAGAGGTCTGGTGACGTCGTGCAGAGGGAGCGCGACGCCGACCTCGCGTGACAACGTATTTTATAGACTGACGCTTCTGTACAGCACACCACAGAATTGTTCACTGGACCATAGTATATATAAATGAGAAAAAACGTAGTCTTTAAATGGCGGCTATTTTATCGCAAGCCACTACATTTTTTACTGGACTGTAGTATATATAAATGAGAAAAAACGTAGTCTTTAAATGGCGGCTATTTTACCGCAAACCACTACATTTTTCACTGGACTGTAGTACATATAACTGAGAAAAAACGTATTTTGTAGACTGACGCTGCTGTACCGCACACTACAGAATTGTCCACTGGACTGTAGTATATATAAATGAGAAAAAAACGTAGTCTTTAAATGGCGGCTATTTTACCGCAAACCACTACATTTTTCACTGGACTGTAGTACATATAACTGAGAAAAAACGTAGTCTTTAAATGGCGGCTATTGTACCGCAAACCACTCCATTTTTCACTGGACTGTAGTACATATAACTGAGAGAAAATATGTATTTTATAGACTGACGCTACTGTACATCACACTACATAATTGTTCACTGGACTGTAGTGTATAGAAATGAGAGAAAAACGTATTCGCTAGACTGACGCTACTGTACAGTACATTACATAATTGTTCACTGGACTGTAGTGAATAGAAATGAGAGAAAAACGTATTCCCTAGAATGACGCTACTGTACAGTACACTACATAATTGTTCACTGGACTGTAGTGTATAGAAATGAGAGAAAAACGTATTCCCTTGACTGACGCTACTGTACAGTACACTACATAATTGTTCACTGGATTGTAGTGTATAGAAATGAGAGAAAAAACGTATTCCCTAGGCTGCACTACAGATCCCAGCAAGCCAAGGTACAGCAGCAGCAAAAATGAGTACTGAGAGGACTTTGGGCAATTTCTTTTGGGTCTGTGTGGACCACGTGCTGTCCCTTCTGCCACCAGTTACTGTGTACAGTGTGCAGCCAAGGTGGCGTTAGCTGCACTACAAGTCCCAGACAGCAGCCAGGAGGAGACAAAAAAAAAAGGTGCTTGTAGCCCTTAAAAGGGCTGTTGGGTTCTTTGTGGGTGATTCCTTCCTAACCAACATCTAAATTCAGGCCCTAACACTCTCTCTGACAGACAGCAGCTCTATCCCTAATCTCATGCTGGCGGCGTCTGAGGCGAGCAGCGCGGGACCAGATTCTTATATTCCCAGGTCATCTGATCTGGCCAGCCAATCCCTGCTATCGACTTGTAGGGGCCCCACGTGATTCTAGGAGGTACCAAAGACTCTCCTGCATGTTGATTGGCTGAAAAAAGGCGCCTAACATGCAGGAAGAGGAAGTTGCCATTTCCTCGAGGATCACGATATGCTCGTCCGAGTATCGAGCATATGCGAATACCCTAATACTCGAAGGAGCACCAAGCTGGGACGAGCATGTTCGCTCATCTCTACTAACAAGTCAAATGACACCAGCAACGGAAAATGGCTAATTGGGCCAATTTGGCCATTTTCAGTTAGGGTTGTACTCAATTTTGGGGCCAGCAGTTTAGACATTAATGGCTGTGTGTTAAGATATTTTGAGGGCACACCAAATTTATATTGTCATACAAGCTGCACACTGACTACTTTACATTATATCAAAGTGTCATATCTTCAGTGTTGTCCCGTCAAAAGATATAATAAAATATTTACAAAAATGTGAGGGGTGTACTCAGTTTTGTCAGATACAGTATATATGGTTGTTTAATTAAATTGAACAATCCCCGCAATAATGTAATTCCAACCATGTGAATATAGTTGTATTCAGGCAAGATAGCCACCCCCATTATCATGTTCAGAAAATAGAATAAAAAAATCTGTAATCAGAAAATTCCCATCAGGTATGTACTTCTAACAATTAGAGTTTAGGATGCTTTTAAAAATATAACATTTTGTGGCTGCATTTACATAGTTACATAGTTACATAGTTACATAGTTAATACGGTTGAAAAAAGACACATGTCCATCAAGTTCAACATTGAAAACATTGTCCTAGTTAGTGAAGCCAATGGCCTCTCTTAGCTAGTCAAATTTGGCTAAATTTATATACAGGGTGGGCCATTTATATGGATACACCTAAATAAAATGGGAATGGTTGGTGATATTAACTTCCTGTTTGTGGCACATTAGTATATCAAATCGCCCTAATAGGTGGGCCGAATGCCTGGGTCCACAATTAGTGTCTGGTGACACCACTACCTCTTCTTCCCCTGTGTTACATGCTGGCTAATCCCCTGTCCAAGATGCAGGCACGGATGCCTCCTGCCCTGCACCTATGGACCTTTGCAAGCACCATCAGCGAGCACATCCACTTCTGTGTCCCAGCACAGCATTCAGATGTCCATACCCCAGGCTTTTGAACAAAAGCGCAAATACCCAGCCACCCACCCACAGGCCATAGCACTAAATGCACACCTTTCCAAATTGCTGGCCCTGGAAATGTTGCCATTTAGGCTTGTGGACACTGAGGCTTTCTGCAGCCGTCCCTCGTTACTCAGTCCCAAGCGGCCACTATTTTTCTCAGTGTGCCGTCCCGCCTTACACCATCATGTGTCCCGTAACATCACCCGTGCCAATGCAGTTACTGGAAAGGTCCACTTAATGACTGACACATGGACGGCGCACTGGGTGAAGATTGTGTAGGCCGGGAGCGAGTCGTACCCTAGGATTGCACAGGTGCTACTAACCCCAAGGATTGCGGGCCCTACTTCCATCAGGATTTCGCCACTGCCTACATTAGTGGCTGCAACCCCCCTTCTCCTCCTCCACCTCCTCCTCCACTTCCACCTCTGAATTCTCATCTTGCAGCACATTGCCATCAGTCAGTAGCTGGAAGCAGTGTAGCACTGCAGTGGGGAAACAGCAACAGGCCGTGCTGAAACTGATTTGCTTAGGTGACAAACAGCACACCACTGCAGAGCTGTGGAAGGGTATAAGGGACCAGACTGAGCTGTGGCTCTCGCCACTCAACCTACAACCAGGCCATAACTTGGCCATAACAAGCTCACACACCATGCCTAGCCCACGTGTTCAACTTAGTGGTTCAGCGGTTTCTCAAAAACTACCCCAATTTGCCTGAGCTACTGGTGAAGGTGCGCCGCATGTGTGCCCATTTTCGAAAGTCATCCACAGCTGTCGCCGGTCTGGCAATGCTGCAGCAGTGCTTGCAATTGCCAGCTCACCAACTGTTGTGCAACGTGAGCACGCGCTGGAACTCCACATTTCACATGTTGGCCAGGCTTTGCGAGCAGCAGAGGGCAGTAGTGGAATACCAGCTGCAACATGCCCATCGCCTTTCCAGTCATCTTCTACTCTTTACAAGCGACAAGTGGGCATGGATGTCTGACATCTGTGACGTTTTACGCAACCTTAAGGAATCAACACAGATGTTGAGTGGCGATGCCACTATTATTAGCGTAACCATCCCACCTAACCATCCCCCCCAATTAAGGCGGACGCTTTTCATGTGGAAGAGGTGGAGATGAGAGAAGACAGTACACAGTGTGATAGCCAAACCACCCTCAGTTTTTCTTCTCAGTGCGAATTGGATGATAATGATGACGAACAGGAGACAGTTGCCTCCGCTATAGAGGGTTTATTCCATAGCAGGTTTATTCCATCTGTTCAGCGTGAATGGGCAAAAGAGGAGGAAGAGGATGAGGAGACTGAGAGTCATCCTCGTGGTGAGGACAGCAAAGTTTTGTCTGTTGAGACTCTGGCACACATGGCTGACATTATGTTATGCTGCCTTTCCCGTGACCCTCACATTATACGCATTTTGATCAACACCGAATACTGGTTGTTCACCCTTCTCGATCCCTGCTACAAAGAGAACTTCTCATCTCTCATTCCTGTGGTGGAGAGGACTAGTAAAATAGTGCAATATCAGAAGATCCTTGTGGAAAAATTGCTCCAAAAATTTCCAGCTGACAACACTGGCGGCAGAGGATGTAGTTCCTAAACATAGATGCACAACCGCATAGGAAGGTTTAGCGTAGGACCTGCCTGAACTGAGACCACCATGGCGCTGGGTAGGTGGGCACAGATGTATTTTGATCAAAATGTATTGGCTAAGAGTCTCAGATTTTATCTATAGAGTGAGGGCTTAGTTCATATATTGTTTGCATCTATTGGTTTAATGCATTTTTTCCGTGAATTTTTAAATTTAGCCTTGTACATCCGCACATTTTACTATCACATGGTGCAGGATGTTTGTATCTGTTTTCCGTAAATATTTTTTTTGATGTGTCTGGAAGGAGTGGCACCTTCTGGTGTGAATGCGCTCCTGTTACCAGGGGAGTAGCATTCATGTGCACTTTTGCCCCACCTATCTAAGAGGCAACCTTGATTAAGGTGGTACAAGTAGGTGTGTGTGCTCCTCCTCTCATTGGTTGCTGATGCACATAGAGGTAACTAGGAGCAGCACACTATATGTGCAGGATCTGTGCACCTAAACATAGATGCACAACCGCATAGGAAGGTTTAGTGTAGGACCTGCCTGAACTGAGACCACCGTGGCGCTGGCTATAGAGTGAGGGCTTAGTCCATATATTGTTTGCATCTATTGGCTTAGTGCATTTTTTCCGTGAATTTTTAAATTTAGCCTTGTACATTCGCACATTTTACTATCACATGGTGCAGGATGTTTGTATCTGTTTTCCGTAAATACATTTATATATACTACAGTCCAGTGAACAATTCTGTAGTGTGCTGTACAGCAGCGTCAGTCTATAAAATACGTATTTTCTCAGTTATATGTACTACAGTCCAGTGAAAAATGGAGTGGTTTGCGGTAAATTAGCCGCAGTCTAAAAATTCCTTTTTTTCTCTCAGTTATATATACTACCGTGCAGTGAACAATTCTGTCGTGTGCGGTATAGTAGCCACACTCTAGTGTTGACACCAACAAATGACCAAGTTAGTTTAGGTAGCAGGTGAAGCACGTAAAATTTTCCACTGATACAGCATGGCGGTGAACCTAGAGTGACCAAGTTACACTCAGGTAGCAGGTGAAGCACATAAAATTTTACACTGACACCGCATGGCGGTGAACGCAGAGTGACCAAGTTACACTCAGGTAGCAGGTGAAGCACATAAACTTTTACACTGATACAGCATGGTGGTGACACCACCAATGCCTTGGTCAGACTGAGATTGCAGTCAAATGGCTGTAGGTGAGCCTCCCAAAAATTTGTTTTGGAGTGTCTGAAGTTGACCCTCCTAAAAAATTGTTTTGGAGTGTCTGTAGTTGACCCTCCTAAAAAATTGTTTTTGAGTGTCTGTAGTTGACGCTCCTAAAAAATTGATTGGAGAGAGGGCCTGTAGGTGGCCCTCCGTAAACATTGTTGTAAAGAGTGCCATTTGGCCCTCAGAAAAATTGCCTGTTGGCTCAGCGTTTGTGTGCGAAGAGGAGGAGGAGGAGGAGGAGGAGGAGGAGGAGAGGATACATAAAGAATCTTCATGTTGAGCTGCTTTCCCCCGGTGGAGATTTGCATTCCGGTGAAATCCAGGCTTTATTCATTTCAATAATCGTCAGCCTGTCAGCTGACAGGCATGTACGGTTATCAGTGATGATGCCACCAGCTGCACTGAAGACCCGCTCTGACAACACGCTAGCGGCAGGGCAGGCCAGCACCTCCAAGGCGTACAGCGCCAGTTCCGGCAACGTGTCCAGCTTTGCAACCCAGTAGTTGTATGGAGCAGAGTGATCACGCAGGAAGTTGGTATGGTCAGCTAGGTACTCCCTCACCATCTTTCTGAACAGCTCCCCCCTACTGGGGGACGGGTGACATAGTCTTGCTGGGATGCCATAAAACTGGCAAAGGCCTTGGAGAGTGTTCCCCTGCCAGTGCTTGACAAGCTGCCTGCTCCCCTCCTCTCCCCCGCTAGTTGGCCCACATAACTACTTCCTCTGCCGCTAGCAGTGTCAGATGGGAAGGATAGTTTCAGCTTGTGCACCAGGGCCGGTTGATATTGATTCACTCTCATACTCCTCTCCTCTACAGGAATGAGAGTGGAAAAGTTCTGCTTGTACCGGGGGTCCAGGAGGGTAAACACCCAGTAATCGTTGTTGGCAAAAATGCGAGGGTCACGGGAAAGGCAGCCTAACATGAAGTCAGCCATGTGCGCAAGAGTCCCAACACGCAAGAATTCCCTTTCCTCAATAGGCTGACTCTCCATTTCCTCCTCCTCCAACTCCTCCTCTTCAGCCCATACACGCTCAACAGATAAGATGGAATCAGCATAAGTACCCTCTTCAGTCTCGCCAACAGTCTCCTTCTCTTCCTCCTCATCCTCCTCCAATACGCGCTGAGAAACAGACCTGAGGGTGGTCTGGCTATCAAGCAATGTGTCTTCTTCCCCCATCTCCTGTGACAAGCGCAAAGCCTCTGACTTCATGCTGAGCAGTGACTTTTTCAGCAGACAAAGCAGCGGGATGGTGACACTGATAATGGCGGCATCGCCGCTGACCATCTGTGTTGACTTCTCAAAGTGGCTTAACACCTGACAGATATCAGACATCCACATCCACTCCTCATTGTAGACTTGAGGAAGCTGACTAACCTGACTACCAGTTCTCGTGGAAGTTGTCATCTGGCAGTCTACAATCGCTCTGTGCTGCTGGTAAACCCTGGCTAACATGTGTAATGTGGAATTCCATTGTGTGGGCACGTCGCACAACAGTCGGTGAGCTTTCAGTTGTAAGCACCGTTGCACTGCCCTGAGAGTGGCAGCATCTGTGGTTGACTTGCGGAAATGCACACAGATGCGTCGCACCTTGGTGAGCAAATCAGACATATTGGGGTAGGTCTTGAGGAACCGCTGAACCACAAGATTGAACACGTGGGCCAGGCAGGTTTTATATGCAGTGTTTATATGGGTTGTTGTTACTTTGGGAAATAGTATTGGTGTATAATGGCACATGTGTGAGTCTGCCGAGTTACAGAGCCGCCACCAGGTTACGCCCGTTGTCACACACAACCATGCCTGGTTTGAGTTTCAACGGCGCCAGCCAAAGATCAGTCTGCGCCATGATGCCCTGTAACAGCTTTTGGGCGGTGTGCCTCTTGTCACCTAAGCTCAGCAGTTTCAGCACCGCCTGTTGGCGCTTATCCACGGCAGTGCTGCTGTGCCTAGAGCTACCGACTGAAGGCGCCATGCTCACAGATTGTATTTGAGAGTAGGAGGAGGAGGAGGGGTTGGAGGAAGAGGCATAATAAGTCTGAGAAACCGTGACCGAGGTAGGCCCCGCAATCCTCGGTGTGGGCATTACATGAGCGGCCCCAGGGTCAGACACGGTCCCAGCCTCCACCAAGTTAACCCAATGTGCCGTCAGGGAGATATAGTGTCCCTGCCCACCAGCACTTGTCCACGTGTCCGTGGTTAGGTGGACCTTCTCAGTTACCGCGTTGGTCAGGGCACGGATGATGTTCTCTGACACGTGCTGGTGTAGGGCAGGGACGGCACATTGTGAAAAATAGTGGCGGCTGGGGACCAAGTACTGAGGGCCAGCCACCGCCATCAGGTTGCGGAAAGCCTCAATCTATACCAGTCTATAGCGCAGCATCTCCAGGCTTAGCAGTTTGAAAATGTGGATGTTTAGGGCTTGTGCATGTGGGTGGGTGGAATTGTATTCGCGTTTGCGCTTGCGCTCCAATGTCTGATGCAAAGACAGCTGAACGCTGCGCTGGGACACATTGGTGTAGGGTGTGGAGGATCGTGGAGGTGAAGGGGTGGTTGTAGGGCGGGAGGCGCTCGTGCGGGGTCCTGGGCGGGGGGTTGACTCGCAAAGCCAGCATGTGACACAGGGGAAGGAGCAGTGGTGTGATCTGCAGGAGGTGAACGACCTTGGTTCCATTGAGTCATGTGTTTAGCACTCATATGCCTGCGCATGCTGGTAGTGGTTAGGCTGGTAGTGGTGGCTCCCCTGCTGATTCTGGTGTGGCACAAGTTGCACACCACGGTCCGTCGGTCATCCTCACTTTCTTTAAAGAACCTCCAGACTTGCGAACATCTAGGCCTCGACACGGGAGCTTCACTCCGTGAAACAGTTGCTGATCTACTTGCTCTGGCCCTGCTTCTCCCTCTGGCCACCCCACTGCCTCTTCCAACCTGTTCTGGTGCTGCACTTGCCTCCCCCTCAGAAGTCTTGACTAGGCTTACCAATCAAGCTCGGGTCAGTCACCTCATCATCCACTTGCTCTTCCTCCGATTTCTCACTCTGCTCCCCCCTGGGACTTACTGCCCTGACAACAACGTCAATGTCTGACAACCGTGTCTCATCATCATCATCCGACACCTCTTGACGCACTACTTGCACTAAGTCAACACTCTCATCACCCACAGACTGCGAAAGTTCTAAATTTTGGGCATCGGGACAGGTTGCTGTTGAGCAGTGGTTTGTGTCTCTGGGTAGGGTCCTGAAAAGAGTTCCTGTGAGTATGCCGTATCTGAATCCATATTTTCCATGGGGGGGGCAGGCTGGGGGGAAGGAGGTTGAGCTGGAGGAGCCAGAGGTCTACTCCCTTGGCTAGTGTGGGTGGACTGCGTGGAAGACTGGGTGGTGGATAAATTACTGGACACATTATCCGCTATACACGTCATCACCTGTTCGCACTGTTGTGGTTTCAATTGTGGTGTATCACGTAACCCTGTAAGTTGCAAGATAAAGCTAGGGAGTGAAACTCTGCGGCGTTCCACTGCTCTCTCATCAGTAGGTACTGTGTCACCCTGCCCAGGACCACGGCCTCTGCCCCCCTACATCACTTGGACGCCCTCGTCCTCGACCCTTAGCCCTTGGGTTCAACATTTTGTGTAATCACTAAACTGTAGAATTAATATCTGAGGCCAAATACGTATTCTCTAGACTGTGGCTAGTGTACCACACACAACAGAATTTTTCACTGGACTGTATTAAATGTATCTGAGAGAAAAAACGTATTCTCTAGACAGCGGCTAGTGTACCGCATAACACACAATTTTTCACTGCACTGTAGGATATATAACTGAGAGAAAAAAATCTATATTTTGTAGACTCCGGCTAGTGTGCAGCACACGACAGAATTTTTCACTGCACTGTAGTATATATGACTGAGAGAAAAAAAGTATATTCTCTAGACAGCGGCTAGTGTACCGCATAACACACAATTTTTCACTGCACTGTAGGATATATAACTGAGAGAAAAAATCTATATTTTGTAGACTCCGGCTAGTGTGCAGCACACGACAGAATTTTTCACTGCACTGTAGTATATATGACTGAGAGAAAAAAAGTATATTTTCTAGACTCCGGCTAGTGTAACGCACACCACACAATTTTTCACTGGACTGTAGTATATATAAGCGATAGAAAAAACATTTTTTCTAGACTGCGGCTACTGTACTGCACACCACAGAATTGTTCACTGAACTGTAGTCACCGCCATGCTGTGTCAGGCTAAATTTTTGGGTGGTTCAGCTGTTATCTTAGTCTAACCAAGCTACTCTGTCGTTCACCATCAAGCTGTAAACTGCAATCTCAGTCTTAACAAGTCATCCTGGGGTTCACCCCCATGCTGTAAACTGCTATCTCAGTCAAACTTTGTAATTTAGGGGTTCACCACCAAGGTGTGCTAGACTACAATTTTAGCTGGTTCACCTGCAATCTCAGTCAGAGACTGTCATTCAGGGGTGCACCACCATGTTTTTTTAAACCATTTGTTTCTGAGTGTCACCTCCAGGCTCTCACCCACGATTTTTTGGAGGCTTGCCACTGCACTGTCAGTCAAAATTGTCTTCAGGGTCACCGGCGGCCTCTCCAACAACAACTTCAAGGACGGTTACTACCAGGCCCTGGAACACGAACATTGTCTTGACGGGCACTAAAAGGCTCTGCACCCACCCACGTGTGGAGATTAATAGGTGGGTGCAGTGTGCGTCTTAGCCCATCTGGAATTAGGAAAGCTGGGCACTGTGCTTGGAGGTCTGCCATGTGCCAGCGCATGTGCCTTGCCCATCTTGGTCTGGGTCAGCACAATTGTCTTCAGGGTCACCACCAGGTTGTTGCCCAGAATTTGGCGTAATGGTACAATTAGGCAGCCTCAGAGGCATCCATGCATGCTGACCCTGCTGTTTCCTGTCCATTTCCGTGGTGTTTCCATCATTTTCCGAGGTTTCCAGGTTTTCATGCAACCTTACCTATGCAGAGCTTAGGTCCCCTGCAAAAAATGCTCGAGTCTCCCATTGACTTCAATGGGGTTCATTATTCAAAATGAGCACCTGAGCATCAGGTAAAATTTGACTCGAATAACGAGCACCCGAGCATTTTAGTGCTCGCTCATCTCTACTTGTTAGTGTTGCAAGGTTTTAGGTGTAAATGGGGAGCAGGTGTGTTACATTTGGTGTTATCGCTCTCACATTCTCTTATATTGGTCACTGGAAGTTCAACATGGCACCTTATGGCAAAGAACTCTCTGAGGATCTGAAAAAAAGAATTGTTGCTCTACATCAAGATGGCCCAGACTATAAGAAAATTGCCAAAACCCTGAAACTAAGCCGCAGCACGGTGGCCAAGGTTCCACTCACAACATGGTCGACCAAAGAAGTTGAGTGCAAATGCTCAGCATCATATCCAGAGGTTGTCTTTTCAAAATAGACATGTGAGTGCTGCCAGCATTGCTGCAAAAGTTAAAGGGGTGGGGGGGAGCAGCCTGTCAGTGCTCCGACCATACGTTGCACATTACATCAAATTGGTCTGCATGGCTGTCGTTCCAAAAGGAAGCCTCTTCTAAAGATGATGCACAAGAAAACCCGCAGTTTGCTGAAGACAAGCAGGCTAAGGACATGTGTCTTGTGGTCTGATGAGACCAAGATAAACTTATTTGGTTCAAATGGTGTCAAGCGTATGTGGTGGCAACCTGATAAGGAGAACAAAGACAAGTGTGCCTTGCTTACAGTCAAGCATGGTGGTAGGAGTGTCATGGTTTTGGGCTGCATGAGTACTGCCAGCTGGGGGAGCTACGGTTCATTGCGGGAACCATGAATGCCAACATGTACTGTGACATACTGAAGCAGAACATGATCCCCTCCCTTAAGAAACTGGGGCACAGGGCAGTATTCCAACATGATAACGACTCCAAACACACCTCCAAGACGACCATTGCCTTGCTAAAGAAACTGAGGGTAAAGGTACTGGAATGGCCAAGCATGTCTCCAGACCTAAACCCTATTGAGCATCTGTGGGGCATCCTCAAATGGAAGGTGGAGGAGCGCAAGCTCTCTAACATCCACCAGCTCTGTGATGTCATCATAGAGGAGTGGAAGAGGATTCCAGTGGCAACCTGTGAAGCTCTAGTGAACTCCATGCCAAGAGAGTTAAGGCAGTGCTGGAAAAAATTGGTACCCGCACAAAATATTGACACTTTGGGCACAATTTGTCCAGGGAGTGCTCACTTTTGTTGCCAGTGGTTTAGAGATTAATGGCTGTGTTTTGAGTTACTTTGAGGGAACACCAAATTTACACTGTTATACAGGCTGTACACCGATTACTTTACATTGTATCAAAGGGTCATATTTTCAGTGTTGTCCCATAAAAAGATATAATAAAATATTTACAAAAATGTGAGGGATGTACTTACTTTTGTGATTACTTGATTAATATAACAATATTAATTTACTTGTGAATGTTAACGTGAATTTGAGAGGCAGGCCTAAGTCATCCATTTCCATTTATTCTATATCCACACGGTTGGAATTAATTTTTTTGGAGATAGTTCAATTTAATGATCAGTACACCAATAAACAGGCCAGCACAAAAAGTAACTGTGAGCGATAATTAATTTAGGCTTAAATTTGTTTCCCTTTATTTCAGTCTTCACGCATTTTCAAAATTTGTTTTTGCGTGGGGGGGGGGGCGGTTGGATTTGGGGGTTGTTGATTATATTCAAACAGGCAGTATATATACGTAATTACTACACCAATACACAGGGTAGTGTACAACATTACCTAAGAGGCCCAAAATGTCTGGGCTACAGAAAGGTTCCAAACGAAAGACAGAGAGCCAGCCAGCAGCATCAACTGTCTGTCCAAAAGTAGTAGTAGTAGTTGGCCGCAATTGTCCGTGCTGGTTTCGGAAAGGCACAACATTATAGTTGAAAAGAAAAGGATAAGATTGTGGATTGGATGGCTAACTCCCCCTCTCAGTTGCAGCAGGATGATGTGCAGTAAGACACCGTTTCATGGAGCCAGGGTTTACAGATTTCTTCCAGCTTCTTCTCCCTGCAGCCCCAAAGAAGGCTTTCAGTGGAGTCCTATCAGTCTTCACTGCCCCTTCCTAGTGGGTTGCTTTCCTTTTTCCTAAGAAGTGGCAAGAAAACCCCACCTCACACTATGGCAGAGAGTCTCCCTGTTGATGACTTGTGTGAGAGCAGTCAGCGTTTGTACTACTCTGATTAGGAGGTGGGGGCTGCAGACCCCAGGCATAGTTTTGTTGGTAGTGGTGGTAGCTGCACCCGTAGCCATGCTATTGGCATTGGGTGTAGTGACAGTGGCAGTCGGGCAGAGCAGGGGAGGTGAGCCAAAGAACTTTGCCATGATATCCCACAGTCTGATAGAAGCGAAAGGGAGGGTGAGGACTCCAATGATGATTGTGTGCTGGACAGGATCTTGGAGCTAGATTGGGGTGCTGAGGAGGAGGGAACATCAGAGGAGCAATAAAGAGCAGTGGCCAGGTACCTCTCAAAGAACAGCTGGGGCCATGTCTGCTTTGGGATCTGGCGATGTCGCTGACGCCGTGGGTGGGTTAGGCCCAAAACGTGCCATAGGTAAGCCGAGCTTGGCTACCTCTGCTGTATGAGTATCTCCCGTCTGGCTTTTTTTTTTTCACACTGCAAGAAGACAAAAGCATTATATTTTGCAAGCTGTGCAAGAGCAAAATAAGATATGGGCAGGCAAACACAATTGTAGGCATTACAGCTCTATTGAACCATATGAAGCAGCATCAACCCAGCTAGCCACCACAGCAGGAGTTTCTTCCTTGTCCCCATCATCTTTGCGCCAGCCAGGCCGCATCCATGGGCAGTAAGGTATCTTTCATATCGTCAGCATCCCTTTCCTCTTCTCCCGCTCAGACTCCTCCTCCACTCCATAGTCAGCCATCGATAATGGAATGCGTGGCTAGGAAACAACTCTTTGGGCCCAGCAATCCGATGGTGTGCAAGCTTAATTCCCACCCGGCTAAGTTAGTCGCGGTGCAGTTGCTGCCATATAATTTAGTCGATTCTGCTGCCGTTAGGGAGCTAATGGCGTGCGCTCAGCCTCACTGGAAGTTTCCTAGCTGCCATTATTACGTGGAGGACAATGTGGTCTGCTACCAGCGATTCTCGCTGTGCGGCAAGGTTCATACCACTGTGAACACCTGGAGCAGCTCTTACAGGCAGGGATAGTACATGTCTTTCACGGCCCACTGGGTCAAAGTTTTTTCCAGGAGTGGTGAGACAGCACCCAGGCACCAAGGCCAAATCCTTTTGAGCCCCCCATGATTGTGTCAGCCTAGCTCCCACACCAGACTCTTATCCGCCTTCTCCATGGACCTGCTACTACGCTGCTTAATGTGCGACATACCAACTCGCTGGAATTCAACATATGTTCATACTTGAGCGTCTGTATGAGCAACGGAAAGCTGTGAACGATTTTGTCATGTACCAGACAGCCTCAGCAGCAGGCTGTTGCTTCAAGGTCATCTGAGACGCCTGTTGGGTGCAGAAGTCCTTTGAAGAGTTCACAAAGTTTATCAGCTAGGACAACTGCAGCATGAACAATGTCTTCCCTCTCATTCATTTATCAGACGCTCCTGCAGCAGGGGACCACAGCAGAACAAAAGAAGCTGATGCAGCTTGTTGTCCACCCTATAGCTGTGGTGGACACACAAAGGGAATCTGCCATGGAGAATGAAGATCTGCCACTGCAATAGGAGGAGTCGGAGATGGAGGAGGAAGAGTATGATGATGAGGATGGTACTGGCCAAGACACCCAATCATGGAGGGACGGAGCCATAAAAAACAAATACATTATTACTAGGAAACACTGTGTACGCAGTTTCCTGCAGCTTTGGCGAACAAACACCTGCTGCCAATGTATCTGAAAGAGAGGCCCCTCTCTGCCCTCTGCAGAATCACCCCATTCCCCCACCATAAGCAGCAGAAGCGGCAGTAGCAGCATCACCCATTTCAATCTCCACAAAATGATGTAACAGTTTTTTCACATGCCGCGCCAGGCTGAGACCACTCAGCAAGCTGAAAGCTCCCACCTCAATGCCCAGGTTCACGCTTACCTAAACATTGGCCAATATCTGGTGCATACCCTCTTCCCTGACACCATGGATTTCTGGGCAGGCAGACTGGAACAGTGGCCCGAACTGGCACAACACGGTCTCTTCTTACTTGCCCAGCCTCCAGTGTCATCTCGGAGAGGGTTTTCAGTGTTGTGGGGGATATGGTGACACCCAAACGGACCATGTTGACCTCTACCAGTGTCCAAAACATCACTTTTGTCCAAATGAACCAAGCCTAGATTCAGGAGGATTTTCACACTCCTCCAGGTGATTTCGATGAATAGATCTAGCTTTGCTGGCAGTGCCCCATCTTGCCACTATTGCTTTCTGCATGCCGTTATCATGCCACTGCTGCGATCTGCCTATCGTCATATTCTGTACAGCTGCTGCTGTTTCCTCCGTCATGTGACTGCTGCAACCTGCCAACCATCATATGCTTTACAGCTGCTGCTGTCGTCACCATCATACCACTGCTGCAACCTGCCAGTCATCCAGTTCTGTACGGTTGCTGAGACCTGCCTACCATCAAGCTCTGTACAGCTGCTGCTATCTCCGCCATTATGTCACTGATGCGACCTACCTACTATGCCTACTAGCTGTTGCTGCCACCATCATGTCAGTGCTGCGACCTGCCTACCATCACATTTTGTACGGCGGCTGCTGCCGCATTTGGGCCACTGCTGTGGCCTGCCTGCCATCACGTTCTGTACAGCTGCTGCTACTGCCGCCACCACCATGCCACTGCTGCAACCAGCCTACCATCACATTCTGTTCGGCTGCAGCTGCTGCTTCCATCGTGCTGCTGCTGTGACCTGCCTACCATAACATTCTGTATGGCTGCTGCCTCCATCATTCCACCACCGCCATCATGGCACTGCTGCTATCTGTATTCCATCTGCATTCCAGGCTACAGGGAGTTATATATCAACTTTCAGGGCAACTGGAGCAACTTTAGTTCAGCCCAAACTGATTCGGGTCTGAACTGAACTTTTTCAAAAATTCAGTGAATCAGACCAGAAACAAATCTTGAGTGGTTGGCACATCTCTACACCAAACCTGCTGCTAGTCTCCAAAAATGATAATTTTTGGACTGTTTTTAAAAAACATAAAACAATTCAAAAGAGCAGGGTGTTTTTAAACAGGCTTTTTGTTGCCATCAGTTACCATTCATTTGCCCATTGGCATTAAAGAGCTTGAAAGGGTGATATCCTCTTCATAAGTATGTATCGTTTTTTCCAAGCTGCATGTTATTTAGAATAATTACATTGAATATTTTATTAGCTTCTAGAAATTACATCATATGTCCTCATTTTCGAAACGCTAGTACTTTCATGTATTGCACAACTAAACTGGAAGCACTACATGCATTGCATTCTAGAAACTCCTCTCCTGCTGTAAATAGGATTTATCTATTCCTTGATGTTCATCATATTCTTACTGGGTTTATTATTTGTGATTATTGTATTATTATATACAAAGCTTTAAAAATAATTTCACACAATATGACAGGCTTAAAAAGTAATCATCATCAATGAAGTTGATTTCAATATTTTAGATTGTCCTATATGATATATGACCAGAACATTCTGGGAATACATTCTTGAGCTCTGCATATTTTCTGCTTGACTAAGGCTTATTATGAGAATCACATCACAATCAAATGACTCATTTTTGTCTTTGTTCTAACATCCTTTTATAAAATGTATGTAATGATAATGATACTGTGCATTGCTTTTAGGGTAGGGCATCTCCATGTGTCATTCCATTATATAACTCATATGACCTTTAAAGGGTTGCCCAACAACAGACAAAAATAATAACTACATGGTGTCAAGTTTTTTTATAACCTCCCCAAAGGGTTATATTCTTGTTTGTTGGAATTACATTTTACCCAGTATTGAGACACAATATGAACACATGTCACTTCTGTAGGCAGTTTTTGGCTGAAGTGGCACATACAACCCACCTTAAAACTGTATGTTGGCATTCCAGACCGGAGTGTGTCACTGGCCACGGGGGATCAAAGAAGCTGGAACCCAGCAGCGGGTTCAAAGGTCAAGTATGCCTCCCTCTGCAGGTCCAGTGACATGGGGTGTCAGGCCAAAAGACAAATGTGAACAACCCCTTTAAACCTATGTAGACATATAAGCTAAATAGGCACGAGCACCACATGTCTCTTTTTGTGTTCTGCAATACAGGCAATGCTCTTATGTAGTGTTGATCGAGCCCCAAAGTGCTCATGTGCTCTGGTAGAACACTTGGTGATGCTCGAGTGCTCTACAGAGCACCCGAGCACAATGTAAGTCACTGGGAGAAGACCAGGCACACCCTGCTCGGATGATGGGAGGGTGTCGGGTTCATAGGAAAAGGTCAGAATCGCAGATTCTCCTCTTTCACTCGCTAAAGTACGCTAATTAACTGAATTCCTACGCATTAGCGCACAATGCGTAGCATTAGCAATGCTAATGTTACGCATTGTACGCTAATGCGTACAAATTTGTATGCTAATGTTACACATTGTAGGCTAATGCGTACAAATTTGTATGCTAATGCTACGCATTGTACGCTAATGCGTACGAATTTGTATGCTAATTTAGCATACAAATTTGTACGCATTAGCGTACAATGCGTAGCATTAACATACAAATTTGTACACATTAGCGTCCAATGCGTAACATTAGCATACAAATTCTTACGCATTAGCATACAATGCGTAGCATTAGCATACGAATTTGTACGAATTAGCATACTCGAGCATCGCACTAGAGCACACGTGGTGTTCGGCCGAACACCGAGCGGAACCGAGTGTAAGCATGCTCGCTCAACACTACTCTTATGCGATCTGAAACATTGTAAAAAACGCCGCAGCTGTGTGAGCAAGACTGTTTTGAAAGTGCTACTTACTGGCCTCTTCACCCTAGTAATTGGTAAGTGTGCTCAATAATGATGACATCTTCTGCTGAGATGTGTGTGGTATTGCAGTTTAGCTCTATTCAATTGAATGGAGATGAGCTGTAGTACCAGAAACAACCTGTAAAAAGAGTGGTGCTACAAGCCTACAGATATAGTTGCAGTCATCTTACTTGACTTACAACCCAACATGGTAATCTTCTGCAAATTTTCCTGTTGAGGAAGCTCAGTTAGTTAAGCTGGTTTATCCAGTGAGACAGGTGGTGGTTGGCATCATATCTCTGAAAACAATTTACCCAAAGGAAAAGAGTACACCTTAGTATTATTCTACATAGTTCTTTTCCTCCACAAGTTCTTACATGACTGTTTGTGTTTCATAATATATGTACTGAAATGAGTCTTGCCCAACTACTTAATGCAATAAAGTCTCTACTATGACACAGTTATTAGGTTAGGAGTCAGAGTATATGAAGCAGTCTACTGCTCTGAGATAATAAATTATTTCTGTGTTTTTCTGGGCTTGGTGATTGATGAATTCTCTCTGCTGACATATTTTAACGGTTCAAAGTTACCACATCACTACTGCTGAGCCAAATAGCTATTTCAAATGGAAATTGCCATCAGTAATGAGGTTCACAGTTGATGCACTAGTACAAGGCAAATTCTGATTTCCATAAGAAAAACCCGCAAAAAATAAGATTTTAGTAACTTTCATATCAGCATTTTGTTAGATATATATCATGAATTTATTTTTGTTTCATTAATTAGAGCCATTAAATTAGAAGGTTTCTACATAAATTGAAGGCAATTTATTACGGTAAGAGCAATGAGACTATGGAACACTCTGCCTGAGGAGGTGGTGATAGTAAACTCAGTAGAAGAGTTCAAGAGAGGCCTGTATGTATTCTGGAGTATAATAATTAGAGATGAGCGAAGTTTTGAAAAATTAGATTCAGACAATTCGCCGAAGTTCTTCAGGAAATTTGATTTGTTCTGAATTAATTAGTCAGAAATCGCAATATATCTGGTATAGTCAGGACACTCTGCTTAATCATATCCATGCCACTTGGTGGCCCAATCTCAGTGTGAAGGTTTGCAACTTAAACTAGGGTTGTTGATCCAGGAAGTTATTCTGATTGCCTGATTGGAGTTGGGAAGGAATTTTTTTCTCCTGAAATGAGGAAAATTGGCTTCTACATCAATGTTATTTTTTGTCTTAGAATTGACTGAACTGGCTCCCAATCTCCACTCTAGTCCATCAGAAAGGTGTTCAATGTGGCTAAGGTCAGGGCTCTGGTGGGCCAGTTAACTTCTCCCACACCAAATGTATTCAGTTATGCAAGGACCCTGCTTTGTGCATTGGGTCACAGTCATGCGTTAACAGAAAAGGGCCTTTCCCAAACTGTTCCCAATAAAGTACCCTCACTGGAACTAAGAGGCCTAGACCAAACTCTGAAAAACAACCACACAGTATTATCGATCTCCAAAACTTTACAGTTGGCATACTGCTGCTGCTTGGAAACTTGTGTCAAGAAGCTTCCTGCTGATGTTAATGCCAGAGGAGGTTTGGAATTCTGCTGTTATTGAACCAGCTGAGGGTTGATGACTTTTAGGCAATATAAGGAAAACTGGCTTAGTTTCATAGCAACCAATCAGATTCCACGTTTCATTTTTAACAGCTCCTTTGGAAAATGAAAGATGAAATCTGATTGTTTGCAACGGGCAATTAAGACAGTTTTCCTTTACACCACTTTGATAAATCCCCCTAGTGCGGCTCAGCAGCTAGCAACCTTGCTCTGTAACTTTATGTGGTCTGCCACTTAAAGTGCTGTTCCCATCACAGACACCACCTCTGGGACCCGCACCTACAATGAGATCAGAGCAGGGAAAGTAGTGGCTGGAGGACCCCGGGTCCAGCCACCACCAAGCGCTGCTCCCCGCTGCGCCATACAAGTAAATGGGAGTGCACCGCACATGCGCAGCCCTGCTCCCATTCATTTGTATGGGGCAAATGGAAATAGCCGAGCCAGCGCTCGGCTATTGTCGGCGGCCCCATAGAAATGAATGGAGGGCGGCTGCGCATGTGCAATGCGCCCTCCACTGCTTTCCCTGCTCTATTCTCCATGTAGGTGTGGGTCCCAAAGGTGGGACCCGCACCTATCAGACAATGGGGGCATATTCTAGCGATGTGCCCCCATTGTCTATGGTGGCAAAACCCCTTTAATGTCTGAGTTGCTGTGGTTCCTAAATGCTTCTACTTTGTAATAATACTTCTCACAGTTGATTGTGGAATACAGTATCTAGGTGAGAAGGAACTTCACAAACTGACTTGTTGCTATGGTGGCATCCTATTACTTCCCTGCTTTAGGTTTGGAAATTTAAGAACTTTACCCAACTTTGTGCCAAATCCCACCTTAGCCATTGTTTCACATATAAACCAACAATCAATGGTATCAAAAAGCATCCAAGGCTCAAAACAGCCTTTTGAGATTATCTGATGTACATGTAGTCTTATTTAACACAATCCACTGATCTTGCTAATTAGTACTTGATGTACTAATTACTGAATAAGTTTCGCTAGTGTTACCACTAGAATTTTACCTAATAACTTCACATTGGTTTAATCAATGATAATGATTTGTAAGATCCAACTTGAATTGTACCCAATTATGATTAACACTTCCCTTATTGAATTAGATAATTCATCCATACCCTTTATATTATTTCACAACCAAATCAGCCTTTCACTGAGTATTTCCTAAATTGCACATAAACCTCAAAAGGGAGTCCATCTAATCCAAGGGATTTGTTCCTGGCGACTGTTCTCAAAACACTCTCCAACATCTCCAATACAATAGGAGCTTCTAAGAGTTTCACTTGCTCCTTAGAGAGTCTAGGGAGTTACTTTACATTATTTATTATCATAGATAATAGATTGCAGACCCGTTCACTTGAATGGGTTCGCAATCCGGAGGTGCAATGTGAAACAGAGGCACGGAACCCCACGGAAGCATTACGGAGTAAAAAAATAGAAGTTGAATGGGCCTGGATCTGTTGCGGCAGCTGCACGGATAGTGCCCATGCATTGGGGACCGCAGATTGCGGTCCCCAATGCATGGAAAGGCCGAGCAATGGCCGTGTGCATGAGGCCTAAAGCTGAAGCCTACTGTCCCTTTATTCATTGGAGGCCATCTGGCACCTTGAGAGGTAAAAGACAGAGTGGGCTCAACATACATGTGGAACCCGCCTTCCCTAAATTTACTCGAGGCCAGTCGGCATCAAAAGAGGTAGTATTTAGAGTAGGTCCCTGTCCAAAAGAAATCATTTTGCTGTGGTGGACAGACACAATGATTTTGTACAAAATGTATTTGCTAGGAATCTTTAAATTTATTTTCTATAATAAGTATGGCATTATTTCATATATTAGAGTCTTGTTACATTGTGTTTGTTTTTGTATTTTCACCTGTGCATTGGGATGTACTGACTAACTTTTTTTCTTTGCAGTTCTTTTTGTATTGCAATAGAGAATATTATTATATTATAATTCTGAGCCTCCATCCACTTGACATTATTTTCTAGTGTCCGAATAAACCAGTTCCCTTGCTCCCCTAGGTCAAAGTGGAGAGTATTCTTCTCAATATGTGAGATCTCTTTATTAAAAAAGTGTGTATGGACATCTATAGTAATATAACAAGAATGAGGAATGTGTCCTTGGATCATTTGTTGTGTTTGAGTGACCTGGGTGCAATATGTAAGGTACATGATTGTGCATTTCACAGGAGTACTCAGGATTCCAGAAAAGGGTAGTTTTTAATTATAAGCATTTAGAAATAAAGACTCTCTTAATTACTGTACATAATGCAGTGTTCTATTTTAATGAGCTTTTGAAGAACAGTGTGTTAATCATGTACAGTGTTTTTTTTCTTAAATGAGATCCAGATGCCAACAATTTGCAAATGCAATGGAAGCTAAGAAGAAGTCAACTTTTATGTATGCATATATCATATGAAGTCCTGCATAGCAATTGTGATCTTTCAATTTAGCCACATTTACTAATAGTGCTTTTAAAAGTAAGATAGTGATACAATCTTAAACTGTGCCAGATTTATCAAATTAGTAGCTAAGGCCAGATGAAAAATCTGACACATGTGCTGACTGTGTATTCTAACTTTTACATGACCTATTTGTTGCCACAGCCCCTTTTCCCATGAATTCACACTGCTTTCTGCTAAATCATTGCCTCTTGTTTGACAGTTGCAGAAAGGGTAGAAAATTGTCTACGGCTTCTTTCACACTTGCGTTAGGCTTGTCCGGCAGGGGAACAGTCTGTCGGATCTTTACTAACATTTGCACACGTGTGCTGCCGGAAGTCCACTCTGACCCCATTCACTAGATGAGACGGAGATTCGGCCGCATCACGGCAAACATGCAGAGAGAAGGACAAATACCGCAGTGGCACATGTGACCCCTATCCGAGGTCTGATTGGTTGCTATGGTCAACTAAGACAGTTCTTCTTTACACCTGTTTGAGTGTTTGAACAAATGTAGATACATGATATGCTGACTGGTTACAATATTCAAGTGAGGTGAAATAATTCTACTGGTTTTAGTTCACACAAGGTGGTACAATTTCTTAATGTTCCAGAACATTCAAAACTGAATAACTAAAAGACCATGGGGGTCATTTATTAAGCCCCACATTTTAGACACCGGTCTTAATGACTACTGCACTGGCGGTGGATTTGCTGAAGTTATATAGAGGTGCCGGTCTGTACATAACTTCAGCACATACACCACAGGTTTAAATCTACGCCAGCTCCCTTGCTGGCCTAGATTTAGACCATTTTATATGCCTAGAACAAGCATAGAAAATGATAAATGAGACCAGCCTGGGAGATCTCTCATTGAGCTAGGCCCAGCATATATCTTGATAAAGACTGACAGCAGTCATTGTTAAAGGGTAACTGTCATGTTTTCATCAAAAAATCAGTTTTAGCATATGTTACTGCTGCTGCAGTATTATGCATAAAGCAGTCTTTAGTTTCTTCACATACCACTTTTTTTCCTTTAGTTTTTCCCTTCTCAAGATGGCTCCTCTGCCAGTTCTCTGAGGCTAAAACTGCTTTCCCACACTTCACATACACACTGACTGTAGCCACCATCTTCCTGCCAGCCAATCAAATTGGATTACTGAGAGACACGCCTCCTCACTTTAAAGCCTAATGCGGGCATGCAGTGTGGGGGACCACCTCTCTGTTTCTGTTTACAATTAGCCAGAGACAGATGAGCCCTAGCAATGGTTTTTAAAGGACCAGTGGAAAGAGACAGGAGACATTAATGAAAGCTGTTATTATAGGCAATTACAGATCTTTTGACAATCATTGATAGACTAACTCAGGTATACATGCCTAGCTCTATTAAACTAGCAAATACAAAAAAAAAAATGACAGTTACACTTTAAACATCACATGCATCTCATCTGAACTCTCCTCTATGGCTCCAAATGAGCTCATTTTATTGGCTCTTCTCTGTCCCCTCTTATCAATTTGATGGCACAAAGTTTCAGCAACACCATACTCCAGCTATTACTTGCAAGCCCACCATACATCCGCTGCAACTGTTATCTAGAAGACTCTCATTCCTTCAGGCAGCCACATGTAATGGCACTGCAGGCCACTGTGGCCTGTCATCCATCTGACCTGAGGAGAAGAACATCTATACAGTGCATCACAGAATATATATGAGCAGTCTCTCAACGAAATATGTAGTCTGTTTAAAATAGCAGGCAACTCTTAAAAGGATACATAGCAGTGCAATATGTGTAAATGAGGGTACTCAGTTCACTAATTTTACAGATTGTGGCTTATCAATATATTCTAGCCATAAAGGTATACAATGTTTCTTGAACCTGCTAGTATATACAATTGAAAGGACAACCACAGTACCATACATGTGGCATTACATGGTCCTATAGCATCCAAGCATGACACTGTAAGAAACTCTTTACAATACCAGTAGCACCACCCAAACTGTGCTAACAATTAAAAAGGATTAATAACATTAGAAAGTATTGTCATAAGCAGGTGCAACCTTAGTTCCCATCTCATGTAAATTAGAGATAAGTGAATTGAAAAAAATCGGATTCATCGGATTGAAGTTTTGGCAATTCACTTTGGATGAATCAAGCAAAACTACGCTTGCCATTTTACTTTTACAGGGAAACAGTGCACGGAGGAAGAAGACAGAAGGGCCCTGTTTCATGGGCTTGCCAACAATGCTTTGCAGGGAGCCAATAATCCTGCAATGCCTACAGAAACATATTGTTTCTGTACATGAGCAGGCTTTTGAAGTTCATAAGTGTTTTTATAGGAATATTCCTAGCACTTCCAGCAGCATATATTTCATTGGATACACTGCACTATTGCACCTTTTTCTTTCTAAAAAACAGTTATATTTTTGCTACCATTTGTATTTTGCAGTTCAACACAGTTTACTGTCTCAATATACCAGTTTAATTCAAAGCATTTTAGTGAATCAAAACATTCCATGAGCTATGAAATATACTTAAGACAGTCTTCCTGGTGATGGGAAGCATCAGCATTTGGAGTGCCATGAGGGGGAAATTCAGTTGAAAGTGGTGAACCCAATGGATAGCTGTCTCTGTGGTGGTGATAGTAGTAATGTCACTTTTAGCCACAGTGATAGTAGTAGGGGCAGTTGTGACCATGATGACAATGGCACTTGGGACAGATACAGAGGAGAGAATCAAGAGGGAGGCTAAAGAGCCCACAATGAAATATCACAATCTGATAAAAGTGTTGGGAGAGTGTGGACTTTGAATGATTGTGTGTCAGACAGAATCTTAGGAGCTGGATTGGGGTGTTAAGGAGGAGATAACATCAGAGGAGGAGGAGGGTAATACCCACAGCGGTAATAAACAGCAAAGGCAACATATGGCCAAAGCCTCCCAAAAAACTACCAGACCAGATCTATTTCTTTTGTGGTTAGCTTGGGAACTAGTGATGTCAATGATACTAAGGGCACAGGGTAAAACATGCCATACCTAGGCCAAGCTCAGTTGCTGCTAGCCCTGAGTAAGTATCTCCTGTATGTTAGTTTTTCTTCACATGACCAGAACACTAATCTCTGCAATGTGCAAGATCTGCAGGAAGAAAATAAGCTGCGGCCGCTCAAACACAAACATAGGTATCAGGGCCCATGAGGTGCAATCATCAGGTCCAGTGAGAAAATAGAACTGGCCAACATTCGGAACAAGTCTATCCTTCTTCTTCTGATCATCTTTGTGGCAGTCATGCTGCATCCCCGAGCAGTTCAGTCTCCTTGTCACTATCAATATCAGCTTCTTCTTCTCCTGCTTCTCTTCCTCCTTGTCCTCCGCTTGTGAGGCATGAAAAGGCAGAATGCATGGCCACGATAAAACTATTCATGAACAGCAATTAACTTGTGTGCATGCAGAACTCCCACCTGGACAAGTTGTTGGCAGTGCAGTTGCTGTAATAAAACTAAGTTGTGTAGTTCCATGCTTTTACCCAAATTTCATTGTGTTCTATAGTATTACTAGTATTAGTATTGTGCACCTTTACCAAAATTTAATTCTGTTCTATAATATTACTACTTGTAGACAGCTGTCTGTTAAAATTGTCTTCTTTTGGAAATGTCGCACAGTTCAGTGCCTTCACCCAAATTTAAATCTGTTGTATTGCATTAGTACTTCTGGCCAGCTGTCTGTTAAAATTGTCTTCAAAAAGTTGTGCAGTTCCATTCCTTTTAATTCTGCTGTATGATATTTGTACTTCTGGACAGCTTTTCATTTTTCTTTTTTTTTTCCTAAAAAAAATGTTTACAGTTGTCTCATTTTCTAAATGACTGTGTCCTTTCTCCACAACATACCCTGTTTCCTGACTTCTGGTGGGGCAGATTGGACCAATGGCTGGAACTGGCCCAGTTTGGTAACTTATCCAGCCTTGAGTGTCATCTCAGAGAGGGTTTTCAGTGTGGCAGACAGTGTTTTCGATCCAAGAGGGCAAAATTGTCTTCTGCAAGTGTCCAAAACTTTACATTTGTTACAATGAATAGGTCTGCCATTGCTGATATGGCTAGTTATTCCACTGTCTGCTTGTTAATCGGGTTCGACACTATACTGCAGCTGCTGCTGCAGTGGCTACTCCACCTGGTTCCACTATTACTACCCATAAACAGCTCCTGCCTTGTCATTGAGATTCTACACTGCTGCTGTTCCCAAAGAAAGATTGTTTTTAGGGTGCTTGTTCAGAACAAGCCACTGCTTTTTTCTGATATTATCATATGTGTATAAACACGAACAGGCATCTGCTTCCAATAAGGAACAATTTATGGGACAGTTTTTCATTCTTAAAAAGCATTGAAACAAATGAGATGGCGTAGTGTGTTTTCAAACAGGCTGTTTGTTAACATTTTCAACAGTGAGCTAACCTATAGCTATAATTTAAAAAAAAGCATAACAAATGCGAGGGTGCAGTGTGTTAAACAGGATGTTTGCTAACACTATCAACCATACGTTTACTCATAGATATTTATAGTAGTTTCACTCTGACATTATTTACTATTGCTGTCCATGCGTTAAAGTGCTTGAAAAGGGGAGAGAGAGAAAAAAAAAGAGAGCAACGAGAGAAAAATATGAGTCCTAGAAGAGAGTCATTGGCCAATTTTCAGGCCAATTGGATCACTTCTGATTTGATTAGAATCGATTTAGTCCCAAATCAAATTTTAAGACAGATTCATTAGAATTGGAACCAAAACTAATTTAAAGAAATTCGCTCATCTGTAGCGTAAATGTTCATAATGTTGTAAGAAATAAACTTCTACCATGCACACTGAGAGCATGTTCAGTACAGAATATGATGGAAATAGTGAGTGAAAAAAGTATACCGTGATAACACAAAGATATACATCCATTCTGATAAATTACTAGAGAAAGATGAATTCATTTAATTAAAGAACATGTAATACTAGTGAAAGATTGCTAGTAATTGTTTCATGCATGAATGAGACAAAAAGGCCCATAGCTTATATAAAATTCTCCCTCCCATTATCTTGTTTGTTTAACAGAAAACTAGAAATATACCACTTCCAGGTAAATCCACACATAACAACTTTATCCCAAATAGAGGTTGCACAGTAGAAACACTTCTGGCCTTCAGGCATAACTGCATACACGTAGGTAAGGTCCAGCAATCATCCAAAAATAAAATAAATAAAAACAAGAGAACCTCCCAGGGAATATGACACACGCATTTCAAGCCAAACTGGCTCAAAATTATTGATTAAGTACTATAAATCAGTTTTACTGTCCACACCCTTTCCAGCATGTTTTGGCCAATTCCTCAATCTTTTCTTTGTTAAAAGTAGCGTTCCTCAGTCAGGACATTGGACACATTATACACTGCTTATTTCCATGGTTACAGACCACCCTGCAATCCAGCAGTGGAAAAAGCACTATCCTATGTGTGCTCCCATGGTCCCGGCCTCCAGAGAGGCTGATGCTTTTTCCTATAGTGTGCAAGCACACCACCACTGATGGATTGCAGGGTGGTCTGTAACCATGGAAAAGAGCAGCATATAATTTGATGGAAAATGGATCATGCCAGCAACGGAAGCAATATGCACAATCACAATACATTAGTAAGTGGCTTGTATTAGCTTTCTCTACATGATAAATGCAACTTATTGAAGTGAAACAACTAGAGATGAGCGAACATGTTCGAGCATTAGGGTACTCGTAACTGCTCGATGCTCGGACGAGTATCTCGCCATGCTCGAGGAAATGGCAACTTCCGCATTGTGCTTTTTTGGCGCCTAAAAACACAGCCAATCACAAGCCAGGAGACTCTACAGTACACCCAGCATCACGTGGGGCCCTTACATGTCGATAGCAGGGGTTGGCTGGCCTGATCAGGTGACCCTGGAATATACTACCGACTGGCCGCGGCGCTCGGCTCAGATGCCGTCTGGATGTCGTTAGGGATAGAGCTGCTGCCTTTCAGGGACAGTGTTAGGGCATTTAGTTGTCTGTTAGGCAGGGATCACCCACAAAGAACCCAACAGCCCTTCTAAGGGCTAGAAGACATTTTATTTATTTATTTTTTTTGTCACTTGGCTGGCTGGCACTAGTAGTGCAGCTATCGCCATATCTAACCCTGTTTTTTTTTTTTTTGTTCTATCTCAGTGATACAAATCCATTGCACACAGCACTGGAACCTGTGTGTCACAGTTCAGCACTGACTCACTCCAATCCATATACTGTCCAGGTGACACTTTCTGTACGTCACACAATACAACCAAGTCATTTGCTACCATTATCATCTACCGCTTGATCCAGAAAATTCTCTGTGTGACATTTGTCTGAGTCACAGACTAAATAACCACAGTTAACAGGGTGTCAGTCAGTTCTACCATATTTCATGCACGTCACGTTCCCAAAAAAACAAAAGTAAAAAATATAAAAAAAAAAAAATTATAAAAAAAAAAATTATTTTTTCAGTTGTTTTAGCTCAGTGATACAAATCCATTTTACTCAGCTTTGTGTAACCTTTCTTTGTGTCACAGTTCAACACATTCGCTCCCATCCGTATATACTGTCCAGGTGACACTTTCTGTACATCACACAATACAACCAAGTCATTTGCTACCGATATTATCTACCGCTTGATCCAGAAAACTCTCTGTGCGACATTTCTCTGGGTCGCAGACTAAATAGCCACCGTTAACAGGGTGTCAGTCAGTCCTACCATAGTTCCTGCACGTTACGTTCCCAAAAAAACAAAATTGTAAAAAAAATATTAAAAAAAAAAAAATTATTTTTTCAGTTGTTTTAGCTCAGTGATACAAATCCATTTTACTCAGCTTTGTGTAACCTTTCTGTGTGTCAAAGTTCAGCACATTCGCTCCCATCCGTATATACTGTCCAGGTGACACTTTCTGTACGTCACACAATACAACCAAGTCATTTGCTACCGATATCATCTACCGCTTGATCCAGAAAACTCTCTGTGCGACATTTCTCTGGGTCGCAGACTAAATAGCCACCGTTAACAGGGTGTCAGTCAGTTTTACCATATTTCCTGCACGTCACGTTCCCAAAAAAACAAAATATAAAAAAAAAATTTATTATTTCAGTTGTTTTAGCTCAGTGATACAAATCCATTTTACTCAGCTGCGTGTAACCTTTCTGTGTCACAGTTCAACACATTCGCTCCCATCCGTATATACTGTCCAGGTGACACTTTCTGTACGTCACTTAATTCTACCAGACTAAACAAGTTTGTGGGTTTCAGTACACCAGGCCCGTTTAATTTTTTTTTTATATCATACACTTATATACAAACAATGTTGAACCCCAGGGCTAAGGGTCGAGGACGAGGGCGTGGGCGTGGGCGTGGGCATTCAATTACTGCAGGGGGCAGAGGCCGTGGTCCTGGGCAGGGTGAGACAGTACCTGCTGATGAGGGAGCTGTGGAACGCCGCAGAGTTACACTCCCTAGCTTCATGTCTCAACTTACAGGGACACGTGGTAGAGGACTGTTGAAACCACAACAGTGCGAACAGCTGATCTCGTGGATTGCGGACAATGCTTCAAGTAATTTGTCCACCAGTCAGTCTTCCACGCAATCCACCCACGTTACCCAAGGGAGCACTCCTCTGGCTCCTCCACCTCAACCTCCTTCCCCCCAGTCTGCCCCCTCCCAGGAAAATTTGGAATGTGATCCGGCATACTCTCAGGAACTGTTTTCTGGACCCTTCCCAGAGTCACAAACCACTTCTCAGGTTGCTGCTGACCTCGTTCCCGATGCCCAAGTTTTCCAACTGTCGCAGTCTGTGGGTGATGATGATGACAATGTTGAGTTAGTGGAAGAAGTTTGTAAAGAGGTGTCAGACGATGAGGAGACACGGTTGTCAGACAGTGGTGAAGTTGTTGTTAGGGGAGGAATTCCGAGGGGGGAGCAGACTGAGGAATCGGAGGATGACGAGGTGACTGACCCAAGCTGGGTTGATATGCCGAGTGAAGACAGTGCTTCTGAGGCGGAGGCGAGTGCTGCACCAGAACAGGTTGTAAGAGGCAGTGGTGTGGCCAGAGGGAGAAGCAGGGCCAGAGCTGGTGCATCAGCAGCAACTGTTTCACGTAGTGAAGCTCCCGTGGCGAGGCCTAGATGTTCGCAAGTCTGGAGGTTCTTTAAAGAAAGTGAGGATGACCGACGGACTGTGGTGTGCAACCTGTGCCACACCAGGATCAGCAGGGGTGCCACCACTACTAGCCTAACCACCACCAGCATGCGCAGGCATATGAGTGCTAAACACCCCACTCAATGGAACCAAGGCCGTTCACCACCTCCTGCGGGTCACACCACTGCTCCTTCCCCTGTGTCACTCGCTGCCTCTGCTAGTCAACCCCCTGCGTCACTCGCTGCCTCTGCTAGTCAACCCCCTGCCCAGGACCCCGGCACGAGCGCCTCCCGCCGGAAAACCACACCTTCGCCTCAACGATCCTCCACAGTGTCCACCAATGTGTCCCAGCGCAGCGTTCAGCTGTCTTTACAGCAGACGCTGGAGCGCAAGAGGAAATACAGTTCCACCCACCCACATGCCCAAGCCCTCAACGTCCACATCTCCAAATTGCTTAGCCTGGAGATGCTGCCCTATAGGCTGGTAGAGACCGAGGCCTTTCGCAATCTCATGGCGGTGGCTGCCCCTCGGTATTCCGTCCCCAGCCGCCACTATTTTTCCCGATGTGCCGTCCCAGCCCTACACCAGCACGTGTCGGAGAACATCATCCGTGCCCTGACCAACGCTGTTTCTGAGAAGGTCCACCTAACCACGGACACGTGGACAAGTGCTGCCGGGCAGGGACACTATATCTCACTGACGGCACATTGGGTTAACTTGGTGGAGGCTGGGACCGAGAATGACCCTGGGGCCGCTCATGTACTGCCCACACCGAGGATTGCGGGGCCTACCTCGGTCACGGTCTCTCAGACGTACTATGCCTCCTCCTCCTCCTCCGACCCCTCCTCCTCCACCGAATTACCATCCGTGGGCACGGCGCCTTCAGTCGGTAGCTCTAGGCGCAGCAGCAGTGCCGTGGGTAAGCGCCAGCAGGCGGTGCTCAAACTGCTGAGCTTAGGTGACAAAAGGCACACCGCCCAAGAGCTGTTACAGGGCATCACGGTGCAGACCGATGTGTGGCTGGCACCACTGAACCTCAAGCCAGGCATGGTTGTGTGTGACAACGGGCGTAACCTGGTGGCGGCTCTGCAACTCGGCAGACTGACACATGTGCCATGCCTGGCCCACGTGTTCAATCTAATAGTTCAGCGGTTCCTCAAGACATACCCCAATCTGTCTGATTTGCTCACCAAGGTGCGCCGCATCTGTGCGCATTTCCGCAAGTCGAGCACAGATGCTGCCACTCTCAGGGCAGCACAGCGCCGCCTACAACTGCCCGCTCACCGACTGTTGTGCGACGTGCCCACGAGATTGAATTCCACATTAAACATGTTATCCAGAGTTTACCAGCAGCGCAGAGCTATTGTAGACTGCCAGATGTCATCTTCCACCAGAACTGGTAGTCAGGTCTCTCAGATTCCTCAAGTCTACAATGAGGAGTGGACGTGGATGTCTGATATCTGCCAGGTGTTGAGCAACTTTGAGGAGTCAACACAGATGGTCAGCGGCGATGCCGCCATTATCAGCCTCACCATCCCGCTGCTTTGCCTGTTGAAAAACTCACTGCTCAGCATCAAGTCGGATGCTTTGCGCTTGTCACAAGAGACGGTGGAGGAAGATACGTCGCTTGATAGCCAGAGCACCCTCCGGTCTGTTTCTCAGCGCCTATCGGAGGAGGGGGATGAGGATGAGGAGGAGGAGGAGGAGAATGTCGGCGAGACAGTAGAGGGTACCAGTGCTCAGTCCTTAACTCTTGAGCGTGTATGGGCTGAAGAGGAGGACTTGGAGGAGGAGGAGGAGGAAATGGAGAGTCAGGTCAGTGAGGAGAGGGAATTCTTGCGTGTTGGGACTCTGGCGCACATGGCAGACTTCATGTTAGGCTGCCTATCCCGTGACCCTCGCGTTAGAAGAATTTTTTCCAACACCGATTACTGGGTGTTCACTCTCCTGGACCCACGGTACAAGCAGAACCTTTCCACTCTCATCCCTGCAGAGGAAAGGAGTATGAGAGTGAATAGGTATCAACAGGCCCTGGTGCACAAGCTGAAACAATTCTTCCCATCTGACGCCGCTAGCGGCAGAGGGCATGGTTCTGTGGGCCAAGTAGCGGGGGAGAGGAGGCGAGCAGGCAGCTTGTCCAGCACTGGCAGGGGAACGCTCTCCAAGGCCTTTGCCAGTTTTATGTCACCCCAGCAAGACACTGTCACCTGTCCCCAGTCTAGGCAGAGTAGGGGGGAGCTGTACAGAAAGATGGTGAGGGAGTACCTAGCTGACCATACCAACGTCCGTAGCGATCACTCTGCTCCATACAACTACTGGGTTTCAAAGCTGGACACGTGGCCTGAACTGGCGCTGTACGCCTTGGAGGTGCTGGCCTGCCCTGCCGCTAGCGTGCTGTCAGAGCGGGTATTCAGTGCAGCTGGTGGCGTCATCACCGATAAGCGTACACGCCTGTCAACTGACAGCGCTGACAGGCTGACGCTTATTAAAATGAATAAAGCCTGGATTTCACCGGAATTCAAATCTCCTCCGGGGGAAAGAAGCTAAAGATTTAAATAACTTATGTATCCGATTCCTCTTCTCTACTCCTCTTCTCTACTCCTCCTCCTCCTCCATATCGTCTTTGCCTAACGCTGACCCAAAAAACGCCATTTTTTAGAGGTCCAACTGGCACTCTTTTAGCACAATTTTTCAGGAGGGCCCCCTACAGGCCCTCTATTCAAACAATTTTTCCAGAGGTCCACCTACAGGCCCTCTCTTCAAACAATTTTTCAGGAGGGCCCCCTACAGGCCCTCTATTCAAACAATTTTTCCAGAGGTCCACCTACAGGCCCTCTCTTCAAACAATTTTTCAGGAGGGCCCCCTACAGGCCCTCTATTCAAACAATTTTTCCAGAGGTCCACCTACAGGCCCTCTCTTCAAACAATTTTTCAGGAGAGCCCCCTACAGGCCCTCTATTCAAACAATTTTTCCAGAGGTCCACCTACAGGCCCTCTATTCAAACAATTTTTCCAGAGGTCCACCTACAGGCCCTCTCTTCAAACAATTTTTCAGGAGGGCCCCCTACAGGCCCTCTATTCAAACAATTTTTCCAGAGGTCCACCTATAGGCCCTCTGTCGAAACAATTTTAACGGAGGTCCACCTACAGGCCCTCTCTCTCTCCAAACAATTATTCCGGAGGTCCACCTACAGGCCCTCTCTCCAAACAATTGACGTCTTTTTCCTATCTTTCTCTCTCTCCAAACTATTTTTCCGGATAGCTGCCATATACGGTATTAAACTGAGAAGAATACGGAGAACAAATGCTACACTTGATCAAGTTCATAATTTACGACTGTACCAGTTAAAGCAACAGTTTTCCCAAATCCAGTCCGGCTGTTGTCACCACCACACACGCTAGCCCAGGGGGCACTCCTCTGGCTCTTCCAGTGAAACCTCCTTCCCCCCAGCCTGCCCCCCACCTACAGGCCCTCTCTCCAAACAATTGACGTCTTTTTCCTATCTTTCTCTCTCTCCAAACTATTTTTCCGGATAGCTGCCATATACGGTATTAAACTGAGAAGAATATGGAGAACACATGCTACACTTGATCAAGTTCATAATTTACGACTGTACCGGTTAAAGCAACAGTTTTCCCAAATCCAGTCCGGCTGTTGTCACCACCACACACGCTAGCCCAGGGGGCACTCCTCTGGCTCTTCCAGCGAAACCTCCTTCCCCCCAGCCTGCCCCCCACCTACAGGCCCTCTCTCCAAACAATTGACGTCTTTTTCCTATCTTTCTCTCTCTCCAAACTATTTTTCCGGATAGCTGCCATATACGGTATTAAACTGAGAAGAATACAGAGAACACATGCTACACTTGATCAAGTTCATAATTTACGACTGTACCGGTTGATGCAACAGTTTTCAAAAATCCATTCTGGCTGTTGTCACCACCACACACGCTAGCCCAGGGGGCACTCCTCTGGCTCTTCCAGCGAAACCTCCTTGCCCCAGCCTGCCCCCCCCCACCTACAGGCCCACTCTACAAACAATTTAGCCAGATAGGGGACGTATCAGAAGTTGCACTCATGTTTGTTTTTGTTCTTCTTTTATCTGCCTCCTGACCTGTGATAGGCAGAGCATGGACACGTCCCCTTAGCTGCAGTGGGAAAAACACTCCCCTGGCCAGAGCAAGCTCTTTTTCCGTTTTCCGTGTTCGAAAAATCCATTAAATATAGGGTCCCAAGATAGGGGACGTATACGGTATTAAACTGAGAAGAATCGATACTGCACCGGCTGATGCTAGAGCATTTCCAAATGCATTCCGGCTGTTGTCACCACCACACACGCTAGCCCAGGGGGCACTCCTCTGGCTCTTCCAGCGAAACCTCCTTGCCCCAGCCTGCCCCCCCCACCTACAGGCCCACTCTACAAACAATTTAGCCGGATAGGGGACGTATCAGAAGTTGCACTCATGTTTGTTTTTGTTCTTCTTTTATCTGCCTCCTGACCTGTGATAGGCAGAGCATGGACACGTCCCCTTAGCTGCAGTGGGAAAAACACTCCCCTGGCCAGAGCAAGCTCTTTTTCCATTTTCCGTGTTCGAAAAATCCATTAAATATAGGGTCCCAAGATAGGGGACGTATACGGTATTAAACTGAGAAGAATCGATACCATACGGGTTAAAGCAACAGTTTTCCCAAATCCAGTCCGGCTGTTGTCACCACCACACACGCTAGCCCAGGGGGCACTCCTCTGGCTCTTCCAGCTAAACCTCCTCCCCCCACCTACATGCCCTCTCTCCAAACAATTTTCCCAGGTAGGGGGACATATTAGATATTGTACTGATTTTGAATTGCCTCCTGCGATAGATGGGAATCGAACCCGCATCAACTGCTTGGGAAGTAGCTATGCTCACTACTATACCACCAGCAGGCACAGCAACTGATAAGAACAGATACTAAACTTGATTTTAGCTGCAGTGCCAGCATGAGTAGTGGTGTCACCTGCAGGCGGTGATGGACCTTCGTTGCACCTAGTTGGGTGCTTCCCTAACATGTGATGGGCATGTGCCTCGCCTTTCTTGGTCTGGGTGAGCACAATTGCCATGAGGGTAACCACCAGGCTGTTGCCTGAGAATTTGGGGTAATGGTGGGATTAGGCAGCCTCAGAGGCATCCATGCATGCTGCCCCTGCTGTTTCCTGTCCATTTCCGTGGTGTTTCCATCATTTTCTGATGTTTCCAGGTTTTCACCCAGCCTTCCCTAGGCAGAGCCTTGGTCCCCCGCAAAAATGCTCGAGTCTCCCATTGACTTCAATGGGGTTCGTTATTCGAAACGAGCACCCGAGCATCGGGAAAAGTTTGACTCGAATAACGAGCACCCGAGCATTTTAGTGCTCGCTCATCTCTAGAAACAACCCCTTTAAGTTCAAATTGAAATCATTGGGTTGTCCATATGTTGCACAGACCTTCTGAGTCCTTGGCTAATAGTTCAGTGATAATTCCCTAATACAGTGTGAGTTTATCCTACAGTTTATTTTTACTTGACCAGTAGCAGTGATTGGATTATGTTCTTGCATGGTACAAATATCCCAGTAACCTGTAAAGCAATTCATGACAAGAATATTACCTCTTTGTTGTATTTCATATTTCTATACTCCTTTTATATACCTTATTTAAAATTACATATATTTCTCTTTCGACATCTATACTTTTATAGACAGGTAACAATACTTTCTCTAAAACTCAAAAATATCTGCCCGACAGCAGTAGGATTTACATCACATTTATGACACAAGTTAATAGACACAATTCACTTAGAAAACACTGCTGATTGGGCCTAAAAATAATGTACTTTTATAGAACAAATTTATTTATTTACTTTTTCACATGTTAGATCGACAGAGCTTATAGGGATATAAATGGTCTGGTTATGTTATCCATGAATTGTTTTTACAGTATTCCCTCAAAAGCTGGATTGTAATAAATGTGTCAAATCACTTCATGGGAGGCCTTGTGTCATAAGAACTCAAATAAAATGTTCACACTGTTACAACAAGCCCTTAAACAATTGACATATAAAACTGCTGTAACATGAAGAACTGTTCTCTCTTGCAATTCCCACAAAGTTGGAAGGCTGGTCTGAAAATGTGCTAGTGGCACGCACAATGGCTCTTACTGTTAACAATTCATAGTAATGATCAGGCTTTCCTTGTATCACATCTGTGCTAAAAATGGAAGGATTAAAGACCCCCCTGAAATGTACAATTTCTTACAATTACCTAAATAATAATGTTTAAAACAGTTTCTATATTATTACTATTATCATTAATAATTGTCATCATGATAGTAATCAAGTAATACTAGTACTAAACTAGCGAAACAAATAAAATAATGTTACACGAAGCATTGAAAGATACATGTACAGTACGTCTTTTTATCATACAGAAATCAGCAAGTTAAGCAAGTAAGTTAAACAATTTAAAGGGAACATGACATCAACTTTATGCTGCCATCACTAATGGCAGCATAAAGTAGTGATGACACGCTGATTGCCGTGAGGTGTCACTAATGAACTAAAAGTAAATGGTTGCTGAGAACCAGAATCATAATTATTGCAGCCCAGAATTACAGCTACCTGAGAAGAGTCATGGTTATTCATCGGTTTCTGCACTTCATGCCCATCTCCTGATGATTACCGTATTTTTCACCCTATAAGATGCATCAGCCCATAAGATGCACCTTGGTTTTAGAGAACAATAAGAAAAATATATTTTTCATTAGGCCTCAGATCAGACCAGCAATGAGACCCCCAATGTTAATTAGACCTCAGCTAACAGCCCCAATCAGACCCCCAAGGTTAAAAAGACCCCAATAAGACCTCAGATCAGACGTACAATCAGAACTCAGCTCAGACCCCAATGTTAAGTCGCATATTTAAGGACAATGGGATACATGAATATATGTGGAGACGAATAAATAAACATTGTAAATACAAGAGCACATTGTCAAAACTGGAAAGAAAGCAAAATATGGTAAAGAAAATAGAATAGTGGGAAATGTGTGACAATGTGGGGATATAATAAAACTTACATGGTTGAAGAACCCTTCTAGTGGCACCTTGTAACATAAGAAGTTGATGATTGACAGTGTTCTCCCTAGTTTTCTCCCAAGGAGAGGACTGACAACCCTCTTAAATCACATATGTTTAGCTCATGAATGGCACACCACTGAAATCAGCAGGTCTGTCACTATTTTATGCTGCTGTTAGTAAGGGCAGCATTAAGTTGATGACAGGTTCCCTTTAAGTATCTAATAGGAAAGGGTAAACAGAAATATTTCATCTGACAGTTTACTTACCATATCTTTTACAGCTGTAGTTCCCAAAGTTCCAAATACTGTCTATTCAAACAAATGATATCAAAGTACCCCCTAAAGACATAGCATGTAAGTACCTGAGACATGTAGGTATCTAAGACATTTGCCACATGTTATGCAGAGAATGACCTAACCTAAATATATGTTCAGTGGAAGTCTGACTTCTACAACTCAGACAATCTGCTATCGCCCCTTTCGACAGCTAGATGTCAGGAATCAGACCCACCAATCAGAAATTGATCACCTGTCCCTTTAACGACCAGATAACACACATAGAAGTCTTGAGGCTATCAGAACACCAATACCTAAAAAAAGTAGCAAAAAAAGTTGGGGTTCTAGGTGATGCTTGTGGGTTTTTCTCTAGATTTGTTACACTTTTATGTGATTTTCTCTGTAGAATAGGTCAATAGTAGTGTTGAGCGAGCATGCTCGGCCGAATACTATATTCGTTCGAGCATGGCTATGCTCAGCACATCGTGGTGTTCGGCCGAACACCGCGTGTGCTCGAGCGCCATGCTCGAATCCCCTCCCCGCACGCTACTTAGCCAATTAGCGTGCGGAGAGTTACTGGCATTCACTGTAATGCTGTAGCCATGTTGGCTACTGGCATTACAGTGATTGGCTGGCTGGAAATGCGTCATCAAGTGCTATATATAGCATCCGGTGACATGTGACCTGGCTCAGTCTTAGTCAGGGAGAGCTGCTGCAAGGAGGGACAGATATATATATTTTTTCTTTTGGGGCAAAAATAACGCAATTTTGCGTGACCTAAACACCACCTGCGCAGCGTGTACATTATAATGTTTTTGTATCCTATATACCTGACATCCAGTGTCATTTTTTATGCCGCTAATCAAGGCAACATTACCTGTGTTGCGTATGCCTTATAACATTTCTGTATCCTAAATACCTGAAATCCTGTGTATTTTTTTTCTGCCGCTAATCAAGGCAACATTACCTGCGCTGCGTGTGCATTATAACATTTCTGTATCCTAAATACCTGAAATCCTGTGTATTTTTTTTCTGCCGCTAGTCAAGGCGACATTATCTGTGTATTGGAATGCCTGTTCCTTGTACTTTTTTGGCAGCCCTTTCACTTTGTGCATAGGCTTTATGAGTGTAGGAGTCCCATGACATGAACAATTGTACTACAATGTGAATGAGGCCCTCCTTTATGTGATATACCGGTTGTATCGGAGTGCCTCTTCCTTGTAATTTTTGGCAGCACTTGCGCTTTATGTACAAGTAAATATATGTTTCCTAACAATATTTCCTCTAAAATCAATGTTATCTTGTTATTCTTGTCATTCCGTAAAAGTGGCGTAATACTCGGACAACATCGTTCCCAGCAGCGACTTTGTAGTCCAAGATGCATCCAGACATCCTCCCCATGCTGTTCCCAAACCATTTCAGTGGTGTTTCCACCATTTTCTCACCTTTCCCTATGAACCAGACACCCTCCCCTCTTCAGAGCAGGGGGTGCCTGGTTTAGTGCTCGGGTTCTCCCATTGACTTCCATTGTGCTCGGGTGCTCGGTCGAGCACTCGAGCACCGCCTAGTGTTCGACCCGAGCACCTGAGCACTATAGTGCTCGATCAACACTAGTCAACAGTAAATATGTGATTGTTCTGATTCACATGTACATGTGCAGCATGGTAATGATGAAACCTCCCAGCCTGATCAGCAATGGGATTGTAGCCACATCACTTTGATGCTGAAGGGAAGAGTGGCCTTAACCATATGCGCTCTTTATTTGCATGCAGTGTACAATTTTAGGAAACATTTCAGCACAATAGCAATACTATCCTCTGTTGTGAATGAAAAGGGGTCTCCAAAACATGTTTTTTCTTAATAGGACCTTTCTGGAGAAAAATGTCTTATTATATTTTTTTCTTTAAAACTGTTGCAATAATGAAGAATAGAATACATTTCAAGTATATTTGACAAGGTGACAATACTTGTTATAATGATATATCAAAGCTTTTCTTCGGTGGGGTTCCAACTACTGAGACCCACTAACCATTGCTAAAATAAGGAGAAAGAAGTGCTCACACATAGCGCTGGCTCTTCTCGCTGCAGAAGATGGGCTCAGTAGAAGGTCCATAAGCCGTCTCAGGTTTGTCTCCAGCAGTGAGGAGAGAGAACACTCAGTGTGAGTACTTTCTCCTTCTCAATCTAGAGATTGGTGGATGTCTAAGCACTTGGACTTCCATCGATCCAAACCTTTCATATGTCATTATGACTAGGGATGAGCGAACCGAACCGTAACGAACCAGATTCGTTACGAACTTTCCCAAAAGTTCGGTTCGTCATCGAACCGAATTTTCAGAAAGTTCGTGACGAATCTGGTTAAAATAACGGCGACGCAAAATATACGCATATTTATTGAGAATGTACGCTAATGCGTACATATTCAGTTAAGTAGCGTACCTTTGACAACGCTAGACTGTATGTTCGTTACTTGAGTAGGAATGTTCGCAGACGCAGTATATGCGTACGCTAATGCGTACATATTCAGTTAAGTGGCGTACCTTTGACAACGCTAGACTGTATGTTCATTACTTGAGTAGGAATGTTCGCAGACGCAGTGTATGCGTACGCTAACGCGTACATATTCAGTTAAGTAGCGTAACTTTGACAACGCTAGACTGTATGTTCGTTACTTGAGTAGGAATGTTCGCAGACGCAGTGTATGCGTACGCTAATGCGTACATATTCAGTTAAGTAGCGTACCTTTAACAACGCTACACTGTATGTTCGTTATTTGTGCGGTAATGTTCGCATTAGCGTACGCATTAGTGTAAATTCTCAAATATGCAGTATATTTTGCGTCGCCGTTGTTGAAGTCACTTGGATTTTTTCCACTTTTTTCATTGTAATAGCAACTGCAAGTAAACTAAACTATACCCTATCAGACTCCCATTATTGTAGCAGCAATTATTCAGCCATTATAGCAAGGTTCGTTTTAGGTTCGGTTCGTACGAATCCGAACTTCACTAAAGTTCGCCGAAGCGAACCGAACTTTTCAAAAGTTCGCTCATCCCTAATTATGACATATCAATTGTCATTTAAAAGTACTGGTACACTTTAACCCCTTCAACCCTGGGCCTGTTTTCACCTTCCTGCCCAGGAAATTTTTTGCAAATCTGAAATGTGTCACTTTATGTGCTAATAACTTTGGAACGCTTTTACTTATCCAGGCCATTCGGAGATTGTTTTATAGTCACATACTGTGCTTCACGACAGTAGTAAATTTGTGGCAAAATATTTCATTTTTATTTATTAAAAAAATACCAAATTTACCAAAAATTTGGAAAAATTTGCAAATTTGCAAATTTCAATTTCTCTACTTTCAAAATACATAAAATACCTCCAAAACTAGTTATTATTTTACATTCCCCATATGTCTACTTTATGTTGGCATCATTTTATAAATGTCATTTTACTTTTTTAGGAAGTTAGAAGGCTTAGAAGTTTAGAAGCCATTTTTCAAATTTTCAACAAAATTTCCAAAACCATTTTTTTAAGCACCAATTCAGATATAAAGTGATTTTGAGGGGCTTGCGTAATGGAAACCACCCATAAATTACCCCATTTTAGAAACTACACCCCTCAAATTATAAAAAAAAACTGATGTTACAAACTTTGTTAACCCTTGAGGTGTTCCACAAGAATTAAAGGAAAATGGAGGTGAAATTTCATAATTTCACCTTTTTGGTAGATTAATCATGTTAATAATTTTTTTCTTGCAACACAGCAAGGGTTAACAGCAAACTAAACCTCAATATACATTGCTCTGATTCTGCAGTTTACAGAAATACCTCATATGTGGTGGTAAACAGTCTCTATGGGTTTGTGGCAGTGGTCAGAAGGAAAGTAGCGCCATACGAATTTTGGAGGCAGATTTTGCTAGAATGGTTTTTAGGCACCATTTTGTATTGAGACCCTGACGTACCTCTACAGTGGAAACCCTCAAAAAGTGACCCCATTTTGGAAACTACAGCCTTCAAAGAATATATTAAGGGGGGTACTGAAGACTTTGACCGCCTAAGCGTTTTAGGGAATTTTGAAACACTTGGCTGTGAAAATGAAAAGTTTCATTTCTTCCAATAAAATGTTGCTTTAGCCCCAAATTTTTCATTTTCACAAAGGGTAACAGGAGAAAAGCACCCCATAATTTGTTCCCCATTTTCTCCTGAATACGTCAACACCCCATATGTGGTGATAAACTGCTGTGGGGGCACATGGCAAGACTCAGAACAGAAGGAGCGCCATATGGATTTTGCAGCACAGATTTTGATGGATTGGTTTGCGGGAGCCATTGATTTTTATTTTTTTGAGTTATTGTCTTATGTGGGGGCTAATTTTTTGCGGGATGAGGTGACGTTTTCATTGGTACCAATTTGGTATGCATTTAGATGCATTTTTGAACAAAATAAAAATTTTTCAATATTTGTTGCCATTTTCTGCGGGACAAGATGACGGTTTGATTGGTACCATTTTGGGGTACATACGCTTTTTTGATCGCCTGCTATTACACTTTTTGTAAGGGAAGGTGACCAAAAAATGTCTGTTTTTTTTTTTTTTTACTGCGTTCACCTGGCGGGGTGGATCATGTGATATTTTATAGAGCCGGTCGATACGGACGCGGCAATACCTAATATGTCTATTTTTCTTTTTTTCCCTATTTTTTACAATTTTTTTTACTTTATTTTGTGAAAAGGACGCTTTTTTTAACTTGAAACTTTTTTGTAAAACTTTATTTTTTTCACTTTTTTCACTTTCTTTTTTACACTTTTTTAACTTTTGGGGGTCTGATCCCCTTTACAATGCATTACAATACTTCTGTATTTTAATACATTGGCTGTAAGTGTATTACTCAATGTAATACAATTACAGCCTTCTGCCTGTGAGATCCAGGGGGTTGGATCCAACAGGCTTAAGTAGATGGCAGCCGGATGCCTAAGGAAGGCATCCGGCTGCCATCTAAGCCATCGGGTCCCCATCACAGCAGCGCGGGGACCCGATGGACACCCCTTCCCACCGCCCACATCGCATGTGCCGTGGTCAGCGTTGACCGCAGCAAATGAAGGGTTAATGCACAGGCATTGGTGTTTTCACCGATGCCGGTGCATACAGCAGGGATCCGGCTGGGCACAGCCGGATCCCCGCCGCTGATCGGGCGGACGCAGCTCCTGCACCCACCCGATCAGCGCACTGTAGTACTACGGCGCCGGGCGGGAAGATGGATTTAAAGATGGATTTAAAAAAAAAAAGCAACAAAAAACAAAAACCTCATCAAGATACCTGACATGAACTCTTTGGAGGAAGTAAAAAGATCATTTCAGACCAAAAAATACCTCATATACCATATTGCTATGTAGTCTGCATTATTCCTGCAGAACTAGAGGTTGCGAAAGTCACTAAATTATACTCCTGGGGATTTCCTAATACTGGTAGAAACATGCTGCATGACCACATTTTTACCTTTTTCTATCTATCTATACTGAAAACAACAGAGCATAAGAGTGTACGACTACAAACAAATATTTCATAATAATCAAATGTTTCTTTTTAAATGTTGCCTCTCCTATTAACCTTTTCAGATTTTTAGGGCATTAAAGTACAAGATTAGAGTAGAAGAGTACAGCTGTCAAAGACATTTACAAAAGTTTTTAAAACACAATTGTGGCTAAAAAAGTCATGAATGATTGTGAACATCCCATATTTTAAGTCAATGGTGTAACGTGGGGGGTGCCCGGGGCTGCAGTTGCCCCAGGCGCTAAATTGAAGGGGGCAGTTCTGCCTTATAGGTCTCAGGCCACTAGGCCTGAAACCTATGAGGCAGTAGAATGGAGCAGGAGATCACAATGACATCACTGTGACCTCCTGTGCTGGGTCTCGGGAGTTGATGTAATGACACAACACAAGAGGGCACAAGCGGCGATAGAGAGCAGAATAGAAGTGAGTATTTTAGTTTTTTATGTATGTACCCTAATGCAGGCAGTACTGGGGGCTCTGTGGGGGTGGGGGAGCATTATAAATACTATAGAGGAGAAATATGTACACTGATACAAAGGAGGTCATTATACATAGAGAGAAAAGGACCATAATATATACATACTAATAATACAGAGGGAGCTATTATACATACTAATAATACAGACGGAGCCATTGAATATTCTAATAATACAGGGGGGCCATTATGTATACTAATAATATAGAGGGGGAATTATATATTCCAGTAACACAAAGGGGACTATTACATATACTAATAATACATAGGGGGCATTATATATACTAATAACACAGAGAGGAACATTATATATTCTAATAATACAGGGGGGCCATAATATATTTTTAATAATACAGAGGGGGCTATTATATATACACTGAGCATACAAAGGCGGCATATATACTTTCCATAGACAGGACATTATACAATTGGGCGCCGTAGGGGGGTATCTTTTATCTACAAGGGGGCATTATAATACAGGGTATTATGGCGGGTCTTTATAAATATTGGGGATACTATAGGGGTCTTTATAAATACTTGGACCCCTATAGGAGGCATTATAAACATTACAGACACTATAGGGACTTTATTACTACTGTGGGTTCTTACAGAAGTGCCTTATAGAGGGGCCTTATTACTGCTGGAGGCACTATAGGAGGTCTTATTTCTATTAGGTGCCCGGGACCCTTGCCGATCAGCTGTTTGAAAAGGCACCGGTGCTCCTTTGAGCGCTGCAGTGTTCTCCATGCTTACCAAGCACAGCTCCGTACATTGTATAGTGGCTGTGATTGATATCTCGTTTAGCCCCATTCACTTCAATGCGGGTGAGCACCATACTAAGCACAGCCGCTATACAATGTACGCCGCTGTGCTTGGTAAGCACGGAGAAGGCCGTGGTGCTCACAGAAATGCCGGTGCCTTCTCAAACAACTGATCTGTGGGAAGTCTGGGTGTCGGACCCCCACCGATATATTGATGATTTATCCTGAGGATAGGTCATCAGTATCAAAAATCCCAGAAAAATCTTGTAAATTCTTTCTGAATGCTGTTAAAAGCAGCTCAGGCAAGGGGGGCATGCTTGTGCAGTATAGGAAAAAGGGCTGGCCTTTCTGGTCGCTGGAACCATGGGTGTGCGTATAGTATGGTGCTTTTTTCTATAGAGGGCAAGCACGACCACCACTGCTGGATTGAAGGGTAGTTGTAATCCCTGGAAACGAGAAGTGTATTATGTGATGGAAAAAATGAATTAAGCTAACAAACAAGGTAATCTTGACAATCACAATACATTAGTAAGCGCCTTGTATTAACATTCTCCACATGATAAATGCCATTTGCTGAAGTGAACAAAACCCCTTAAAGTATCCCTAGGTGTGGTGGCCACAGCAGGCACAGCAGAGACAGACCTTAGCCTGTGGGGTAGAAAGGAATGTACCCCAAATGCTGCTAGAGGCATAAGCATAAACTCATCTGCTCCAGATATCCTCATAAGTGTCTTTCACACAGGCCTACCTATGTGTCTGCAACATTCATCCCATAAGTACCTTCCACAGATGTCCCTGCTTTCTAGCCATAGAAACCAATATAAGTGACTGGCCCAAATTGCCTATTCACATCCTGCCAAAGGTGAATCCAGAAGAGTAACTTGGGTCCCACTGAAAAAACAGATTTTATTACTATCTTAGTTTGCTATCTCTCATCCATTTCTTGGGGTATCTCCTTGTGGGTACTCTCCGGGAAACACCTGCTGTCTGTTTTGGCAATGACTTCACTATAACTCTAGTTGTATTGTATTCCTTTTTACTTTCACATCACATCTTTCTGTTTTATCCTCATGTAAGCCTCCTCCACAGCTACCACAGCTGGAACCTTCTTCGCAAAAACTAAGGGATCTGGCTGCACATTCATAGACTTTTTACAGCTTGTAAAAACTCATCAATATTGTAGCCAGGTGGAAGCCCAGATCTTTACAACTCTTACATTACATACCAAGCAAATAGAATATGAAATCTGAAGTTACATTCAGTTAATGAAAATTCAGTGAATTAAAAATGTTAAATCATTCTAATTCAACACCTAAGCACTGTATTTTATAGAATTTTGAGAGTTGACTCTGTCTACTAAGTTCTCCAATACATGTGCATCAGATTCATTCCCGTTGCAAGGGAAAATGATGTACTCACCACATGACCTTTCTGTGTCTGCATATCTATACATACCTTGCTAATGGTTTCTCAATATAAGGACATGGGATTTTTATGTGTATTGATTCCAATCACAGAAAAGGTAGTCCCAATAATACCAAGTATTTGCTGTTTATGCAGTTATCAAATTTAAAACTGTAAGTAATAAAAACTACACATTAAGTTATATGCAGCTTAAATCAACAAATTTGAACGAGAATTCCCATCTTAGACACATGCCATGTACAAAAGATATGATACGAACATCTCATCCCCGTTCTGACTAATGAAGTGGCTGGCAGCAACCATATTCAGCTAGGCACCTAATGAAGTCTTCCATTCAGAATATGTCTCATCTCAATTCAGTCTCAAGCTAAATTCAGCCATCTTATCTAATGATATGGAGGTCAGGACATCTCCATTCTTTCAACAGGACCATATGAGACATTTATGTCTGTACAGTTTTATCTTGTCTGGAGCTGACTTGTATCTGGTATGACTTTGTTGGTGTTTAGTTGTTGGCAGTGTCAGTCGAGGACTTAGGGCCAGAAGTAGCTTAGTGTTGGCTAATATTAATGTTCTCATACACTTTCAATAGCTGTCTGCTAAACTATCGTTCGGCAGACCGATATCTCTCCCAACTTCCCATACACATACACACTTGACTCGAGTGTTTTTAGTTGGGAGGGTTCTGCTGTCAGAAACCTTTGGCAGTGGATAATTTCCCAGGAGAGCAAATTCAATTAGCTCAATCCTTCTCTACCCCAACATCATGTTGGGGGAGAGATTAGGGAGCTCCAAATGCACATTAGATTGTTGGCTGGTCACGCTGCAAAGAGCAGGTTCAGCCAACAATACACTAATGCCTATGGGGACTTCAGTTTTATAGTGGTACTTTACATACAAGTCATATAACATAAACAGGCTCTAGTCTTCAAGAATCCGAATATACCAAAGTAGACATAAAAGTTTGACATAATGTATGGTAGAACTTTGAGCCCCCACTAGTATCTGGTTAAGCATAGGAATCTAGCTTAGTATATATTACCATAATATATTCTGCATAATTTCTTAGAAGAATAAGAGCTGTATTTATTTGTTGCTGCTTTCGTTTGTTTTTTTTGAAACGTTTCCAAGAATTGTCATTCTCAGCAAGTATATGTCAATTCAAGGGAGTGTCTTTAAAGAAATCCCTTTGCTTGAAGGGTGTAAAACATTTCTCAAGCCAAGCATACTGTAGATGGGGTGATTTTATATTTTTTTAACATCTTAAAAACACTGAAATAAATCCAGAGAAATGAAACAGTTGGAATCATATTCAAAATGATTTGACCCTATCTAATGCAGTAATTAAAAACGCAATAATATCACTGGACCTGCAAGAAGTATTATTTTATATTTTCCATACTTTATTGTCATTATGAAAACATCTGCTTGCATTTTAAAAAAGGTTATATGTAGAGATGCTCGGGTGCTAGTTATTCGAGACAAACTTTTCCCGATGCTCGGGTGCTCGTTTCGAGTAACGAACCCCATTGAAGTCAATGGGAGACTCGAGCATTTTTGCAGGGGACCAAGGCTCTGCCTAAGGAAGGCTGGGTGAAAACCTGGAAACCTCAGAAAATGATGGAAACACCACGGAAATGGACAGGAAACAGCAGGGGCAGCATGAATGGATGCCTCTGAGGCTGCCTAATCCCACCATTAACCCAAATTCTCCTGCAACAGCCTGGTGGTTACCCTCATAGCAATTGTGCTCACCCAGACCAAGAAAGGCGAGGCACATGCCCATCACATGTTAGGGAAGCACCCAACTAGGTGCAACGAAGGTCCATCACCCATGCCCATGCTGGCACTGCTCTCCTATCCCCAGCCACACGATGCAGGCATAAGCCTGACACAGCATGGCGGTGACACCAACAAGTGACCAAGTTAGATGAGGTAGCAGGTGAGCCACCCAAAAATTTAGTCTAATGCAGCATGGTGGTGACAACAGAGTGAGCGAGTGACACTGCGGGAGCAGGCGAACCACATAAACATTTTTCATGGCCCTGTATGGCGGCGGTGACAACAGAGTGACTGAGTTAGTATGCGGTAGCTGGTGAAGCACCCAAAAATGTAGTCTGACACAGCATGGCGGTTACACCACCAATGACTTTGTCCGACTGAGAATGCAGTGAAATGGCTTTTGTTGAGCCTCCAAAATTTTTTTTCTTTTCAGAGTACATAAAGTCGACCCTCAGCAAAAAAATTTTTTTTTAAATGTCGGTACTTGCGCCTCCTGAAAAATGGTTTTGGACTGTCTGTTTGACGCTCCTGAAACATTGTTTTACAGTGTCTGTAGTTGACACTGCAGAAAAATTGTTTGGAGAGAGGGCCTGTAGGTGGCCCTCCGGAAAAATTGTTAAGAGAAAGGGCCTGTAGGTGGACCTCCGGAAAAATTGTTTGGAGAGAGGGCCTGTAGGTGGACCTCTGGAAAAATTGTTTGGAGAGAGGGCCTGTAGGGGGCACTACGGAAAAATTGTTTAGAGAGAGGGCCTGTAGGTGGACCTCCGGAAAAATTGTTTGGAAGAGAGGGCCTGTAGGGGGCCCTCCGGAAAAATTGTTTAGAGAGAGGGCCTGTAGGTGGACCTCCGGAAAAATTGTTTAGAGAGAGGGCCTGTAGGTGGACCTCCGGAAAAATTGTTTAGAGAGAGGGCCTGTACGGGGCCCTCCGGAAAAATTGTGGTAAAAGAGTGCCAGTTGGACCTCTAAAAAATTGCGGTTTTTGGGTCAGCGTTAGGCAAAGACGACAAGGAGGAGGAGGAGTAGGAGGAGTAGAGAAGAGGAATCGGATACATAAGTAATGTTAATCTTTAGCTGCTTTCCCCCGGAAGAGATTTGAATTCCGGTGAAATCCAGGCTTTGTTCATTTTAATAAGCGTCAGCCTGTCAGCGCTGTCAGTTGACAGGCGTGTACGCTTATCGGTGATGACGCCACCAGCTGCACTGAATACCCGCTCTGACAACACACTAGCGGCAGGGCAGGCCAGCACCTCCAAGGCGCACAGCGCCAGTTCAGGCCACGTGTCCAGCTTTGAAACCCAGTAGTTGTATGGAGCAGAGTGATCACTACGGACGTTGGTATGGTCAGCTAGGTACTCCCTCACCATCTTTCTGTAAAGCTCACCCCTATTCTGCCTAGACTGGGGACAGGTGGCAGTGTCTTGCTGGGGTGACATAAAACTGGCAAAGGCCTTGGAGAGCGTTCTCCTGCCAGTGCTGGAAAAGCTGCCTGCTCGCCTCCTCTCCCCCGCTACTTGGCCCACAGAACCACGCCCTCTGCCACTAGCGGCGTCAGAT